>RJWT010006088.1:0-29776 GCA_004365215.1 Cuniculus paca
TGGATTATTCAAGGTATTTTAAGTTTTCTTGGTTTAGTTTCAGTATTTCATATGTATCTAGGAATCTTTCCATTTCTTCTGAGTTCTCTAATTTTTTGCATATATGTTTGTGAAGTAGTTTCTAATAATTCTCTGGATTTTGGCAGTGTCTGCTGTGATTTTATTTTTTATTTCTAATCGCATTGATTTATGTCTTATTTTATTTATTTATTTATTTATGGTAAGACTGGCTAAGGGTTTATTTTATTTTGTTTAGTTTAAACAGGGTCTCTATGCAGTTCAGGCTGACCTTGAGCTCACTTTGTAGCCCAGGCTGGCCTCAAACTCATGGCAATCCTCCTGCCTCAACCTCCTGAGTGCTGGGATTACAGGTATGTGCCACTATGCCCAGCTCAGGTTTGTTTATTTTCTTATTTTTTTTTCAAAGAACCAGCTCTTTGATAATTGATTCTTTATATTGTTTTTAGTCTCCATTTCATTGACTTTTTGCTCTGACCTTTATAATTTCCCTCCTTGTACAAGCTCTGGATTTGGATTGTTCTTGTTTTTCTGGGCCCTTGAGATGCATCATTAGGTTATGGTGAAAGAAACACATATACAGGGAATAATATGAATATATGGCATATTATCTTTCTTTTTTCTTAGTACTCCTCCAAAGTGAATGTAATTTAGAAACTAAATTCTTAGCAGTCGATCAGTTTTGGCTCTAGCAGAGCATATATAATGAATGGGTGTGGGGGAATTCTGAAAAGGAAAACATATTTTATTGCCTGGAAATCTCTTACAAGCCCATCAGAAGCAAGAAGATTAGAAGCAACTTTTAAAATATGGTTGCACTTCTGCTTTCCTAGGTTGCTAACAAGAATTGGACTCAAGACTCAAAAAGGTCAGTCAAGCCCAAACTAGATGTGTGGACCCTAGAATCTTAGTATTATCATCTGTAGGATAAAAGATTGTGTTGGGCAGCTAACTCTCTTGGTCTTCTCAGAACAAAAGGCTTTCCCAAGATGAGGGGACAGAACTTTCAGAGCTATGACCAGGTCAGTCTCAGACAAACTGAATGATTGGTCTCACTAGACTGTCATGAGTTGCTATATAAGATACATACAGCTATTAAATTCTTTATATGATGAATGAACTTGGGAGGCAAACATAGGAACAACAATAATTGGGTTTCTTTTAGAGTTTGAAGCTTTAGAGCAAGTGATTTCCTCACCTTTGTCTACTTAACAATTTGCATCTTGACAGGAAAGATGAAGAGAGAGAAGGAAAAAGGGAGAAAGGAAGAGAAGGGGGAAGGGATGAGAATCACTCTAGACCTTTTAAGTCCTCCCTCTCTGGTGAGGAGGGCAGAAAGGCAAATTAAAATTGTCCAAACAAGTCTGTATTCACTATTTAATCTCTTCTTGACTTTTGAAACCTCACTCCCTGATCTCCAGGAATTATCAACATACACGGCATTCCCTTTCCAATCACAGGGGCTATTCTCCTGAAAGTAAACACAAACAAAAAACCTTATTAGAAGAGAATCCTAGTTAATTATCTTAAGATTTTAAGGGAACCTCATCAGCAAGCGAAGCAATAAAAATCCTCAATAAACATAAAGTTTTTCTAGTCTTATGCCCTGATAGTTAAGATGGACTCTAGCCTCCTTACCACATTCTGGGGAGGTTTATACTTTTTCCTAAATGACTGTGAATTTCTAGAAACTTCTCGTGTCAGTATTTCTCTGATTGCAAGTCCCCGCTGTCTTGGTTACTTTTTCCTTGTTGCTGAGACAAACACCTGACACCAAGATGAAGCAAGGAAAGGTTTATTTAGCTTACGGTTTCTGGAGATTTCAGTCCGTAATCAGCTGGCTCCAAGGCAGGCTGGCATGGCACAGGGGCGCTGCCATTCATGGCAGCTGCAAGCGACAAGACCAAACCGTGGCAAAAAGCAAAAACACGCCCCCATTCCGACCTTACGTTGTATGTCGGCTCCACCCCTGGGCGGGTGCCGGACTCACATTGCCAATCCCAGCACTACACAAGGAGTCAATCACGACCGCTAGATTCAGCCACTTTTGTGACTACAGGAGGTTTGGTGGGGCCGTCTATATACCAACCGTAACACCTGCCTAGTGAATGCTCAGTCTTATGTTTCACCTCCTGTGTCTGTTCACCGCTCTCCTCTCCAATGTTCAGACATGGAGTTCTGGTCTTTGGTTTCCTCAAAATCAGTCATCTAAGGCTTATATGTGATTGAAGGTTTGAGTCATGGAAGGTTTTTACATTGCAGAGATACACAATCTTAAAGGGAGATACTGGATATCTCTTCTTTAAAATTTTCTGACCCCTGGAAATTTCCCCTCTGCCACCTTTCTTTGCAATTTTGGCCTCCTAGCGTAGTTTTGGCATCTCATAACCCCCTGTCATTGCCCTTCTGGGCATCTTCACACTTCTTTATTGCTCGTTTCTGAGCTCTCTCTTAGCTAAGAAGGGAAAAGCAGCACCTGTCTGTTTTGGTTTTAATAATAATTTCTTCACTTTACTGTGTCTATGTTCACTAAAACAAAACGTAAGAGCAACACAAGAATAGAAGACTTCCAGTGACATTTCATACATCTTAAATTATGAACAATAGACATGGTACATTTATTCACTTCTTATCATTTTGGCGCTCCAGGAATGGGTGAATGCCAGTGAGATGGTTATCATGGTCTCTTCTCTGTGGGATCTTCTACAAATGTTTGAGGCCTCTCTGATTTCACACTGAGTCTGACGCCCTTCCCTGGCCTGGAGGAGCAGGGTAATGTGGGGCACTTGGAAGGGAAAGGCTGAGGAACCTTTTAATTTAATTTCTCAGCGAGTCTTTGTTGAGTTCCCTTACCTGCAACACAGAGGTTTTCTGCCTGTTGCCGACTATGAGCACACTGAGGAGTCACCCATGCACGAGCCATGCACTGCCAGGCCCTCTGACCCAGCTGAGCTTCCTGCCTTCTCCAGGGCCGGGGTTAATGTGTCTTTCCTTGACTTCCTTTATTTCTTTAGTTTTCTCTGCCTCTATTTTACTTCGCTTTTTTCCTGACTCCCATCACCTTGTCCTTTACAGGAGTCCTAAGCCAGAGGTGTGACTCTGGGATTCCCCAAAACAAAAACAAAAACAAAAACAAAAACAAAACAGGTCTGATCACTCAACCCCAAAAAGCAAATGGAAGGACATGGTGAAGTAAGAAAGGAACGTAATCAATATGGCCACATTGGGAAGACAAGGGTGGACCAGATACCCTTAGCCCTGTCTTCAAGGTTACTGATCTGAACTTTAGGTTTAAATAGAGAAAGAATTGGAGCAAGCGGGCAAGAGGTATGTATAATTAAACAGTCTTGGTCAAACTTTGCTTTAGTTGATCATTATCTTAGTTCTGGCTCTACGAGGCAGTTCTGGAAAAGTCCTTGTTTCTAGAGGGGGAACCTGGTTCTCTTAGCAGGTGCAGCCTCCATTTCTGTCATGGAGCAATTGCTTCCACTTGGTGGGTGATCTCATCATCGTGATTGGTCTGCAAAGCTTCGCCGTTCCTGGAACCCAAGGTGATTTTGGGTTAAACCAATGACCGGATGCTTCTAGGTGTTGCTACAGGGTGTTTGGAATAGGACATTGTAAAAGATGGCATTTGGATTTCCCTGAAAAATCTTGAAAATACCTTATTCTTATCTTGATGTCCTCAGATTTGAAGGGGGATGAGAAAGGTTTGGTGAATGTAGAACTAATAAACCTTTTATCACTAATTTTTACACAGACAATCTTTAGTTGATTGACATGCCTACATCGACCTAAAGCTTAGAGTGTAGAGGAAACAGATACAAAATAGAACAGAGATGCCAAGTTTTATACTGCTTTTAGTTACCCATTGGGCATCTGCAGGTCAAATGAAGAGGCTCTGCTTTTTAGCAAAAGAAGTCCCTGTTGTATAGCTATCCTTATCACAGGGACTCAGCATTCTTTTATAGCCATTATACTTACATTTTTAAGAAGGTGTTCCATACCCTAGAATTTCATATATGGGGACTTATTATTGAGAAGTTAATTTTATCTCTGTCGAAAATCTTTTTGAGTTGGCTTGGGCAAGAGGAGAGGGAAAGGGAGAAAAGCAGGGAGGAAGGAAGAGAAGAGAGAGGGGAAAGAAGAGAGAATTATAAAAGAAAAGCAGGCCAGGGATTTAGCTCAGTGGTTCAAGCGGTTGCCTGGTAAGCACGAGATTGTGAGTTTGATCCCAGGTATAACACACACACACACATACACACACACACACACACACACAAGCAAAAGAGTTTCTCGCAGAGCCAGGGTCAATGGAAGGATGAATGTCCTCTCTGACCCCACTGCATGGCCTCTCCCCTACTTGTCATCCAGATCTTCCCTTTCACTCCCCCCTTTCTCTGCAGCACAGTCTTTTCTGCCGAGCTGTGCCCACAACTTCCAGTTTACATGCTCTCCTCTCCCCAAAACATCAGCAAAGGCCCAGTTAACTCTGAGACTCAATTCAAAGTTTCTAGATTGGATCAAGTGTCCAGTTAACTGCTTCTGACCCAATTAACTATGGCCGTGAGCATAGGTCATGGGTTATCCAAAGACAACCTATGGGGAGAGCGTCATCCTCATTGGGGTGGGGGTTGGGGGCTGGGCAGACATCTCCGGGATTCCCTTAAGCACAAGTGGACAGATCCTCTCCTGTTCCTCTTTGAGAAAGAACATTTGAAGTTTACATACAATTTCAGGGAAAAAGAATTTTTTGTTCATAAAACTAGGATTTGAGGCCTCCAATTCCACATTTGGCAAAAATGCCTTTGGTGCCCTCAGGTTCTGTCACCCATTTTGCAGCACTTCCAGTAGCTCTACTTCCTTTCCTTCAGCTCTGTTTCCTTGTTCTTGGCTCCTTTCTTGTTGTAGCTAATACCAGCTGATGTGCTCATGAGTGTTGATCGTCAGAGTCACTCGCCCAGCAAACATTTATTGAGTGTCCATGGTGTGTGAGCCCCAGTGTGATGTGAACAACACAGACCCTCACAAAGCTGACTGTGCAGTGATCTGGTATGGAGCCTGAGAGAGAGGGAATCCCTGGAAGGGCTTGTTGGAAGCTGAGGGCCATGAGATCATGTCCAACGCTCAGTTCCTTTTGATCATAAATGCCTCATGTGTCTTCACTCAAAGTCCATACTGCCTTCCAGGTTATGGTTGCTTGGATCATTTTGTACTCTGCCCGTGGTGACTCCAGCCGGCCCCCACCCAGGATGGACGCCGCTCTGTGTACCTCTTTAGTGTGCTCCCTGAAGCTCACCCCTGCCGGGCTTACTGTCCTCCCAACAGCTGCTGGCTGAGTTCATTCCCACTGTTGGGCCCATGCTGTGCGACTCCCGCAGAAGGGCAATGATCTGTGGTGTTCTCATTACATGGATTAGCTTGTGACATGCTTCATGCACATGGGAACAGTGCTTTAGAGAAACCCCATGCAGTAGCTCTGCATGTGGTGACATAAACCTTCCGTGGGAAGGAGGGAGGGGCTTTGAGAGGAACGGAAGGTAAAGGAAAGGAGGAGGAGTTAAGAGACTGAAAAGGATTGAGTCCCTGAAATGTTTAGAGGGGGCAGGCTGGTGACTGGTAACGAGAAAGGAAAGGTCACACTTACTGGCAACAATAATAACAACATCACTTATGAGTGACTGGTGTATGCCAAGCACTGTGCCAGATACTTTACATATATCATCTCATTTAATCCCCCCGAGAATCCAGAGAGGCAGGTGTGATTATTATTATTATTATTCCCACTTAATAGAGGGGGAAATTGAGTCTCAAAGAACTTGATGCCTTGTCAAGAATCTACTCATAGGAATTAGCAGGATCATGAGTTGAACTCAGGTCTGGACTCTTAAAAATGTTAATAGATAGGTATCCTTGGCAATCTTTCTTTAGGTGTTGAAGTCACCCAAATCCCTGACTTGGTGTGGACTGCCATAGCTGCTCAACAGGACTAGGAGGAGTTGGGCCAGCCTCAGCCACAGTGCAGGGCAAACGGTAGCACCTAAAAATCTCAGGGAGTCCAGCTCCTCACTGACCACCAAGGCAGTAACTCCCAGGCCACTCTGCTGCAGGGTGTCTGTGTGATGATAGCTTTGCTTGGAGCCCAGCACTCTGCACATGACTTTTATTGCTGTTTTCTCAGCTTTGAAATGGGAGTCCTCAAGCCTCAGGTACAAAATGTGGCCACTGGAGACAGCCAACAGGGCAGTGTGGAGTGGAGGAGGTCAGGAGATGCTGGCTCTCCCCTGAGTTCCATTAACCTGAGCTGGGCCCTGGAGATCTAGGATGAAACTGGATCTGAATTTTTCTCATGTGTGAAATGAAGGGTTTGGACTCAGCCTTCACTAAGCTCCCTCTCCTTAGCTCTAAGACTTAGTGAATTCAGGATTTGTGGCTCCTTGGAGCAGCCGCCTGCTCAGTGACCTCTAATCAACCTTGGCACATTCTAAGTACTCACTAAGCACTTGCTGAACCAAACCCAGGAGATTAGAAGTTTCTTAAAGGAGCAAAATAATTTCCTAGTGGGGTTCACCACACACGTCAAAGTGACGGGTTCCCGCTGTGCCATGGGGCCTCAGAAAACTCTCGCTCAGGGGTAAATCTGGTGCTTTGTCTTGGAGGCAGACAAACAGACTAGGAGTGTGGGTTTCAGGTTTGGAGAGGAGAGAGACTCTGTGGAACTTGTAGACCGAACATTGTTTGCTGTGAAATGTGAGACCCCACAGCAACCACTTCCTTCTGACAGCCTTACCTCAACCCCCAATGCAGCTGAAACAGGGCCCTACCTACCAGGCCGCTCTTCAGCCAGCTTACCTGCAGCCAGGGCTCTTCAGGAGGCCCCGGGAGTCTCAAGGCCAATCCCACCTGGCCTTTGTAAAGGAGCCTGAGGAGAGGGGCTGACCCGGGCTCTCCTGGAGCCTCCAGGCATGGGGGGAAGGCTCCTGGGGGAGGGGAGACAGGCAGCTCTGCCAGTCCTCTCGCAGGCTGCCACCACCCCTGTTGCTGTGGAGAACGCTTTCTGCTTGAGCTCCCCTTGTAGCCACTGAGCCCTTCTCTGCAGTGTACCTGAGATACCTCTTTCTTCTGTCTTCTGTCTGCTCTCTCTCTTTTTCTCTCTCTTCTCGTTCATAGTAACTTTGATTTGCTCTCTATAGTTTTCCTCCCTCACACCATCTTTTTCACATTTACCATCTCTCTATTTTCTCTACAAAAAGCCCGCTCTCTCCATCCTCTCTGTCTCTCTCTCCTCTCTCTCCTTCCTCTCCACTCCCTCCTCCACACCCTCCCTTGCTGCTTAACTGGAAACAAAAGTGACTTTGTTGTGTGAGGAATAGGACGTGTGGAGGCAGTGGCGAAGGTGGCAGCAACAGAAACAGGCTGGGGCCAGAGGCAGCACCTACAGCAGGGGACTCCAGTGCTCGCCTATTCCAGGGAGCAGGTAACGCATCAGAGAGGGCCGCTTCTGGCCTGTTGTGCTCTGGCTGGGCTTGGGCAAGGCTGGGGTCAGGGGCAGCTGGTACAAGGCACCTGGGTGAGGGACACAGTAGATCCTAGGAAGGAAGGTTAGGGTCAGTTTATAAGACATGTCTCAAGCCATATCCCCAACTCTAGGTTTAGACAATGGAGACCCACTGAAGGGTTTTCACCTAGACACACTTATCAGATCTCCTCTCTTTCTTTCTTTCTTTCTTTCTTTCTTTCTTTCTTTCTTTCTTTCTTTCTTTCTTTCTCTCTCTCTCTCTCTCTTTCTTTCTTTCTTTCTTTCTTTCTTTCTTTCTTTCTTTCTTTCTTTCTTTCTTTTTTGTACCAGGGATCGAACTCACGACCTCACACTTGCCAGGTAAGCACTTGTGCCACTGAGCTAAATCTCAGGCCCTCAAATCTCCATTTTTAAAAAGAGTAGTAATTGAGGGCTGGAGGTGTGGCTCGGTGGTAGAACACTCACCTAGTATGCTCAAGGCTCTCAGTTTGGTCCTCAGCACAGAAAAAAAAATAGTTATTGAACTGTGATCCTTTGGAGAATTGGTGAAGTTCATCAATCAGATACATTAATGAGATTTTCTGCTAGTGAAATTATTTGACTCATGGCACAGCCCAAAGAGCACCATGACTCCCAGGAGTCCACCCCGGGAACAAGTTTGAAATGCTTTAAAGGTGAGCTCTGCTGCTGTCTGCTGCTTGGGGATGGATGGGGCAATCAGGAGCAATGGGGGGAGGAGGCTACGGCAGTGACAGGAGCAGGAGGTAATGAGAGGCAGGGAGGGAGGGATGAAACGAAGGCTTGAGGCAGAGGAAGGACTTGCTTTGTGGCAACACGGGTAGGGATGTAGAAGGACTAAAAGAGAGGAATCTGCCAGCAGGCTTGTATTTTCTTGATGAAGTGGAGTAGGAGATGGGTCAAAAAACTTAATAGGAAGAGCAAAAGTCAGGAGTGGCTTAGAGGGGCTGGACATGGGCAATGACAAGGCTGAGTGGAAAGTTGCTGCACTTGAGATCCATCGAGGGTAGAAACCCTCTGTTTGCACAGTAGAGTGGCTTTCTACAGAGAGGCTCATGAGCCTGTGTTCTGGGGTTGGTGGCAAAGAGAGTTGAGGACCTGTTATATTCTCAGCCTTGTGTAAGGTGTTTTATTCTTCTTTCCTGATTTATTCATCCCAACAACCCTGTTTGCTCAGGCTGAATTTACTCATGCACAGGAGGCAGGTCTGAGATCCATACTCATATCTAGATTAGAAGCCCATTGGGAGCCCTGCTTTCCCCCAGAGCCCTCGGACACGCGTGCAGAGATGAAGACAGGACCGGTGAATTCTTGTTTGGGCATTGCTTTTATTGGGAAGTCAAGGGGGAAGATAATTTGATTCATGCAATGAGAGAGTATTTTAAATGACTGTCCGTTGGGGGCTCATTGTGAAATAAGTGAGGGGAGGAAGGACTGGTAAACTGAGGAAATATGAGCCTGGGAGGAAGGGAAAAACTTAATGAGGCCCCAGAGACTACTGATGAGAAATTGGATCAGGGCAGAGCAATGGGGTTGGTGAGGAGGTTCTGCATTCTTGAAACCTCTAGTACAGAGTCAGAAGTGAGAGAAGAGCGGTGTGGTGATAACTCCTGAAGTCCAGCCTGTAGGGCCAACAGGGGTGCCTTTAGCCAAGTCATTGGTCACCACTTCAACATCAGGTTGTCCCTCTCTCCCCTTGGCTTGCCATATTCCAGTCACACTGACCACCAAGCACATTGCCAGCTCTGGATGTCTGTAACAGTTGAACCATTCTTTTTACAGATGGGCCAAGGTGGCTCATTCATATCTTTCAAATCACAGCTCAAATGCCTTTCTCAGAGAGGCCTTCATGGCCTGCTATCTCCCGTAGCTCTGCTTTTCATTTTGTCTGTTCAGAGTATTTCTTATTATTGGAGATGGTGGTTTATAGATTTGTTTACTTGCTTAGTAGCTATCTCTGCCTCTGGAACATAAGCTTCAACCAACAAGGACACATGGGTCTTCTTCACAGTTTTATTTTCCAACACCTAGAACAATGCCTGGCATACAGTAGGCATTCACTAAATACTGGAAGGGAAGGAAGGAAAGAGAGAGGGAGGGCCAGAGAGATGGAAAAAGCATGTTTGAGGAAGGATGCATGTGCAGTGCTGAGATGTTGGACTTTGGGGTGCCTAAAGGACACCCAGGAGGTGACTTCCGGTAGGCCATTGGAAAGTAGGTTGGGTGCTCAGGAGACCAGTGGAGAAGGCGGGCCCAGGTGGTGCATTAGAGCAAGCCTGTCATCCTTAAGGGCTGACTTCCTCTTCGTATCCACTTTGGTAGTTGACTTGTTTGGGGCCTATCAGGAGAAAAGACCTCTCTGGGTTTGTTATCCGGAAGTTGGATCAGAGTATTTTCACCTTACTTTTTTTGTTCTCTTTCTTGTTCTTGTTGCTTTCCTATTTTGGACATTTTCCATTCTTCTTCACTGTCAGCTACGAGACCTGTAGTCTAAATACAGTCCAAATCTTTTCATCTCTTTATCTCAAAGAATATCTTCACTCAACCCAAAATGATGTGAACCTGTCTTTGCCCAGAAGTTACGCCTGATTTTATTGAATTAGGAAATACTTTTCCTTGCCCGTGGCTCCTGCTCCATTCCTGTTGGCCTTGTGGTCTCCTGCCTTCCACGGTGCACTTGGCAGACTACCACCTTCCTTTCGCAGGGTCCCCAGCTGCCGAGCAGCTCCAGGACATCCTGGGGGAGGAAGATGAGGCTCCCAACCCCACCCTCTTCACAGAGATGGACACTCTGCAGCATGATGGAGACCAGATGGAGTGGAAGGAGTCAGCCAGGTGAGATGGAGCCCCAGGAGGGAGGTAAAGGGAGGGCTTTTCATCACAGCGCTCCCAGGGCCAATCCGCCTTATGAGAAGTGGTTCCTCATATCTTGGGTTTTGCCAGGGAGCTTGCTGGTCACAAAGACCTTCCTACTTGCCTTTCTGGTGTCCAGAACTTGTGGGACACTAAGGAGTAAAATAAAGTTATGACTTTGTTTTTATTCTCAAAGAAACAAAAATCGAAGTGGAAAGATAAGTCACCCATGAGAACCTGAAAAAATAGCATAAGCATATATATATTCTTAATGCCAAATGATTTGAATTAAATGTTGTAGATGGGAAGTAACAACCATTCTGGGGTAGACAGGGAGAGCTTTCTAGAGGAAGCAGAATGCCTGCCAGGCACATCAAGCAAGTGGCAGGGAAAATTCACTGAAAAGTTCTAGGGGCCACTGAAGAAAGTGGGCTTGGCCGAGTGTGAGGCTGGACAAGCAGAATGAGCTGCAGAGATGCAGCCATGGAGGAAAGCAGGGGGAGCAAAGAAGTTTCTCTGAGGGATGAGAACTATTACCCCATTTTACAGACAGGATTCCAAGGAGCAGAGGGCCAAGGGCCAGAGCAAATAGGTAGCTGAACCTGGGTTCCCGGCCAGGCCTGTCTGACTCCCTGGCTGGAGGGCCGACACACTTTTTCATGCAGCCCACATTTTTCCAGTCACTTTGCTGGCCACTCCAGCTCTCAGGGACTATTTTGAATTCTGGAAGAGCACATAGGTCTGGAGACAGTTCTACCGGAGTTGGAGATAACTGGGGACAACTCAGAGCCCAGGACATCTATTTAGGGCAGACAGGAGTGGGCGGGATATTTCAAATGTCCAGGGCACAGCCTGCGCTACTGTGGCTTAACACCCCTAAGGAGTTGGGGTCTGAAGCCACTGTGCACAGGTCTCTTCTGCCCAAGGTGGGGCAATAGAGAGGAAAAAGTCCGAGAAATCCTCTCCAAGGCCCAGGAGAGAGAAGGTGCCTTCTCCCCACCCTGGGGAAGGCTCTGCACCCAGAACCCCTGGCAGTAACTGGCAGGACCAGACCTACTGTGAAGGCCTGTCACACATACGCATGCAGCCCTCGTTGAGAAGCCCTCCAGCCCTCAGAGATTGGAAGTCACCCTAGACAAAACACAGTTTCTGTTCTGCCTGTGTGAATCCATACAGCCTGCTGCACAACTATGAAACTGATAAACGATACATCAAATGTTTTTGGAAAGAGGCTCCTCTTAAACTATAGAGGCTTCTGGCAGTTACCATCTACAAGGCAGTGAGTTTCCCTGCAAGGCAGGCTTTCTAAACCTCAGAATAACTATCTCAGGCCCGTAGTAAAAAAAAAAATAGATGACCAGAGATCCAAAACGCTGAACCCAATTCCAGGCAGATCCCAATGTGGGGGGTAGGAATCAGTGGAGGAGAGCAGCTGAGGGCCTTCCCGCTGCAACTCCGTTTTCTCTACTTCTTCCCCACCCTCCTGTAATCTTTTCTCCAGCTAAACCCAGCTAGTTTCCTTCTAACCTTTCAAGGTATGACCAGTAAGCCCCCAATGAATTCAGAAAGCTTCGGCCATTGACCAAGAGTCCACTGTGGCCTGGCCAGTTGGATCCTCCTCCAGGTAAACTGCAAAAGTAGAGTTACTTAGGGGCCTGTCACCTCATCAAAAGAATGGAAAACATTTCCCTCAGCTAATAGGCTGTGGGACCTATCTCAGGAAAACCGGAGGTCTCAGAAGTTTGCAGAATCTAAAAATCAGCAAATCCTAGTAGATTTGGGCCTCTTTGGAGAAACAAAACAGAAATTCTGGGGAGTAAGGCATAGCCCCTCACACAGACACTCAAGATGGAAGGTTATGGGTCCCACCATACCCATGTCAAGGAGAATGGGGGAGGGGACTCTTTAGTAAAACTATTTAATTTGTTGCAGGGAGTGTTTGCTTTATTGAGTTAGGAGATTAAGAGAGTGAAAATCTCAAATCTGCAAGGAATTTTCCCTGGTGGTGCTTTGTCAGGAGTTATTAGTTTGGGGGATGTTCAGGCACTTGGAGGAGTCACTCCTACACGGATTTCAGTGGCTTTTTGAGCTCTGCGGAGCCTCGTCCCATGCACATAGTGAGGACTCTGTGTGTGTGTGTGTGTGTGCGTGTATGTGTGGCATCGTTTCTAATGTGATCAATGTTGGTAGGTCAGGCTGTTAATAAGATAGATTTTTGTTAACTCTGTCTCTCTAGCATTCCCGTGTGGGAATATTGCTGGCTGTTTGCTGATAATGACCTTGCCTGAAGGGAATGTTGGATCAGGTGGGGTGGAAGCCACCATCTCATTGTGAGTGAACAATTTGCCCAGAATTGAGTTCTCTCTCAAGCCCACTTCTGGCTGACTGTCAGGGGAGAGATAGGGAAGACAGTGATCCAGGTTGTAACCCACCCAAGTGTATCCCAGTAACCCCTTTGGGGTTACTCAGAAATAACCAGAGCTTAATGCCTTCCAGGGGCCCTGAAAACAAATTCTAAATCCAAGCTCCTGAGCTCAACTCTGAGCAGACCACAAGCATCAACTTGCTAGAAGATTCTTATAAGACACATATGCTCTGAGAACATTCTGGCAATGACAAGGAAAGAGACCCCTAAGAAGTAGGTCACCTTAGCTGGGTCCAGTCAGATGAGCACATTTTCAAAAGCCCTGAATGATTCTCCACATGCAGGCAAGGACACTATCTCACTGCTGGCAGGAGGGAGGAGAAAGCTTGACCTTTCTTTGTCAACCTTGAACCCGTTCCCATTTAAGAGCTTGTATATTATCTTCTTTATGCGTGTTCCCCTTCTTTATGTGAGGCAGAATGCATTCCCATCCCTCTGGTTTCATCACCCATCTGGAATCTACCTTTCAGAGTTGCTGTGTATAAAGGAGAATGGGCAGCTGAGGGCTGTCAGTGTGAACATGAAAAAATCTCACTCATTCATTCAGTTAATATTTACTAAGTGATTACTATCTGCAAGCCTTGAGCCAGGTGGTAGAGATTTTTAAATGAACCCAGGCAAATGCCATCCTTGCTCAGTTGGGCTCTCAGTTTAATGGGACATAAACACAAATAAACAGGCAATTAATAATGCGGTGCTGTGAATGCACGGCATAGGAGCATCCAACCCAGACAGTAGGTATCAAGGAAGAATTCCAGGAGGAAGAGGCGTTTACTCTGGAGAGTAATCAGAATTAACCAGGAGAGGGTAGGTAAGGGGGAAGAGCCCCCTGGACCCGGATAATCACATAGAAGAATAAGCAGAAGATCACTGTGGCTGGGGTGTGGAGCAAGGGACAGGCACCAATCATGCAGGTCTTATGCAAGCCATGCTTCAGAGTCTGAACTTGATTCTAAGAACTTCTAAGGACCTCTGATGGGCTTTAGGTGGAAAAGGAGCAGAATTGTACATGTGTGTAAAATAGATATCTAGCTTTGATATGGAGAAAGGATGAAAAAACAAAACTTGGTCAGTTAGGAGGCTGGCCCAAGGGAGAGACAAGGAAATCCTGGATCAAGTTGTTAGCAGTGGGGATAGAGAGGAGTGGATTTCAAACATACTTTAAAAGGTAGCATGTGAGGGAGAAGGTAGTCAGAGAAGTGCCCAGCTTCCCAGCCTGAGCAAGTGGGTACCAGTTTAGGAAACCCAAAGTAGCTGGTAAGGAAAAGTGTTAGGTAATTGTACTTTATTTTGAGGGTGTTGATGATGAGTTCCATTTCAGATAAGTTATGTTTGGGGAAACTCCAAGTAGAGATGCACAATGGCTCATCATACGGTATAGAGATTTTTGGGTTCAGTAGAGAGGCAGAGGTCTGCAAGGTATCAGCATCCACATGGAAATAAAATTAGAGACAAGAAGATGATTGTCCCTGAGGACTGCGAAGCAATGAGAGAGACCAGGACAGAGCCCACATGTTCAAGACTGAGCGAAGGAAGAGGAACGCTGAAGGCTGAGGAGCAACCCGAGAGCTAGGAGAGGAATGAGAAGTCTTTACCCTGGAAGCCAGGGCCAGACAAAGGAAATATCCACAGGACAGAGCCCCAGTGGGGGTAGGTTGGGGACAGACGCCAGAAGACAGTGGGTTGAAAACAGTCAAAAGAAGGTGGTCTTACTGCCCAGGTCTATCGAATGCTTGTCAGTGAGGAACAGGAGCCAAAGAAGTTTCTCGTGGAGAACATGTGCCCGAGGGAGGACTCTGTGGACTGCTTTTGAGGATGAGAAATGTGAACATTTTGAATGCTGGTAGGGAGGTGCCAGAAGAGAGTGGTCTGTAGGGGCAAAAAGCTGAGAGGGGCTGCTGGGCGGAGCCAGGCCCTAGGTGCAGGTTAGAGGACCTTCCAGCCGGGAGTAGGCAGGACTCCAAGCTGGTTCCTGGCTGAGAAGAGAGGAGGTGGAAGAGTGGATTGGGAGTGCCGGGGGTGGTGTGGGTGCTGGAGCTGGGGAGGCAGGGCCTGGTCCCGTGGCTGTGGCTGTCTTATTTCCCTGCGGTGGAGTCATGCGTGGAGAACTGTAGTCAGATGCAAGTTTTTAAGGTTGTATGACTTCCACCTTCTGCCGATCTACTGGTCGGAATAATCTGACGACTTGCCGTTACCAAGGTACTTACACATTCAGTATCTAACTTGATTCCTTCCCTCTGTCTCTACTAGTCAGACACCAATATCTGAGGCTTACGCTATGCAAGCAGGAAAAAGGGAAGTCTTTTTATTTCTTTTTAAAAAAATGAACCCGAACCTGGAGCAAGTCCCAGATAAAAGAGAATAAATTTCCCTGAGGCTCCAGCCAGGGCTCTCACCTGATAGCCAGTGGCCAGAGCAGAGGCTCTCACTCCCTGGTAACTTGGTGATGGCTCAGTAGAGCCAGAGGTGGGGTTACATAAGATACCTTCAAAGGTCCTGTGGTCAGTCTAGGGAAGCAAGCAGTAAGGTAAGGGCATTCCATGATTGATTTGGGGTGGTAAGATTGGATTGTTAGCAAGTAAGGCAAGACGGCAGGTCTACAGTACTCAGAGCTTCTCTCAGATGCGGTACAACTGGCTGGGAGCTCCTCAGAACCCTGGTGGGGGAGGTCAGCAGGAGGGATCTCTGTCCCCAACCAGAGACATCCTTGGATGGTTTCCCTCAGCTGCAGTTGTCACGAAAGGAGGTACCCCACCATTAGTCCACTTTCATGCCAAGATCTTCACTTAATTTACCTACCCATATTTTTATGAATCTATATCTGTGTATCCACTTATCTTTACATAGATATCTATCTGTCTATATATATATACATATAAATATGTACTTTTTAATGGAACATTTCAAAGACAAAAAGTAGAGAGAATAGTGTAATGAATCTTCATATTCCTACTACTCAGTTTGGGCTGGGGATGTAGCTTGGTGGCATAAGCACCTTCCCGGCAAGCACAAGGTCCTGAGTTTGACTCCCGTTACAAAAGAAAAAAACAAAGCAAAACAAAACAAAAAAAAGCCCTACTGCTCAGCTGTATCAGTGATTTACATTTTTCTATCTCTACCACTTATTTGTTTTTATGAATTTTGCTTTGTTGTTCGCTTTTGCTGGTGTGTTTTAAAGATAATCCCAGATTCTGTGAACATTTCAATACTTATCACTATGAAGTCGGACTTCTGTTGTATAATGGCCCACTCATTTATTTTTCTTCTCAAAGATTTGTGTATTTCTTTAAAAAAAATACTGATATCTGATTCTCAGGCTCTGAGATTCTGATGTAATTAGTCTGAGATTCAGCCTAAATTTAGAACTTTTAAAAAGTTCTCAGATGATCCTAAAGCAGCCTAAGTTGAGACCTCCTGATACTTACTCTGCTCAGGGCATGAACAGGGCAGGTTATCATTATTATCTTTAGTGGAGGAGGGAACTAGAACTCGGGCTTCTTGGTTTTCAGGCTTTTCCAGATCCTCCTTGAAGGGAACTTCTCTTCTTGAATCCCATGGTTTGAGTGTTGGAAGCTGTGGTAGCTCTGTGGTGCGGTCTCCTGCTCTTGTTATTACTGTAACAGTGGTGACCTCTAATTGAATCTGACTTAATTACTATGCACAGAAAAGGCCTCAGTTCAGGATCTCATCTACGTGACAGAGAGCTGCTTTCTGTGACATGTGACTTCCCCAGGTTCTGTTCAGCTTTATCCTAGCTGTGATAAGAGCACCCATGCCCACCCCTGGCACGCACCGAGGCCAGAGGCGACACCGCTACCCAAGCCTGGGAAAAGTCCCTAAAAGTCTTTTTCCAGTGTGGAGATTTTCTTTCCACTTGACCTGTTTCTTCAACTCTAATTCCCCACTTTTTGAAGCCAACTGTGGTATAAACATCACTTTGCAATGAGTTTTTCGGGATTACTTTAACTATTTTAGCTTCCATAGTTGTTAAGCCTGGCTTTGGCCAAAGACTTTTTAAAGAGCCCATTCTTTTATTCCATTTAGAAAATATTTAAGTATTTTATTACAGAAAATTCAAATTTATGCAACACAAGTATGTAGTAGAATATACCCCGCATGCCCATCACCTCGCTTCAACAGTTACCAACTAACTCATGGCCATCTAGATGACGTTGACTTAAATCCCAAACACCATATCATTCCATCTGTAAAATGTTCAGTGTATGTCTTTAAAGGATTAGACTTCTTTATTTTTTAACATAATTACAGTAACACTGTCATATCTAAAAAGAAATAACTAGAATTCCTTAATTTCATCAAATTATTCAGGCAGTGTCTATATTCTTTTCTCTTCTTTTTAAAAGTAAAATTGTTTCACCCACTACATTTGAGAACCACATCTCTTAAATCATTTCTAGTCTACAATTTTCCTTCCTTTATTTTTCCCTTGCAGTTTTTGAAGAAACTGCATAATTTTTCCTGCCTAGTTTTCCATTCTGGATTTTGTTCATTAAGTCCTTGTGGTGTTAACACGTTCTTGCCCCCTATATTTCCTGTAATTCATAGTATGATCCAGGCTCTTCTGATTTTTCTACAGAGTACTTCACAGTTGGCTGTGTGTTCATCCACCAGAGGGCAGCACCTGCCTTGCTAATCTTTGTGCCTATGTGATGTTGCTGGGCTGTAATGACCATTACTTTGACCATTCTGGGTATTTCAGAGTGTACTAAATCAAATGGATTTCAAGTTCCTTTTTCCCCAGTCATTTTCTCATAGCGAGGCTCATCTGAACCAGTCCATGAGGTAGGGAGCAAGAATTTAATCCGGGCAGGGGCTCATGAGAGGACACCAGAGAGAAATAATGGGTCCTGCCCTCAGAAGTTTGGTGTCTATTTGGTATTTGTTATATACCGAAACAATTAAAAAGAAGAACTGACTACAGTTAATTGTTATTTTAGGCCCTGAGTGTGAGAAGTCAGGAACTTTACCTAGAATAATCTGTAGCAGTTTTCTGGGCTCCATTCCCAATATGCCAATGTGAACTGGTATAGGACATGCCCTAAACATCCAGATTTTAAAAGCATTTCTGGGTATTCTTGTGTGCAACCAAGTTTAAGAATCACTTTCCTGGAATAGTTGTTTTCCAAACGTAGTCCCTATATTAGCAGCATCAGTGCCACCTGGTAACTTGTTAGAAATGTTCAAGTTCTTGACAACCTTCCTGGCCCCAGAGTCACTGAATCAGAAACTCTAGGGTAGGGCCCAGCAATCTGTACTTTCAAAGGCCCTCCAGATAATCCCAACGTGTGCTTCAGTTTGAGAAGTGTTTGTTACAGGAGAGAAAAGCAGAACAACTGGGAGAAGCCTTGTAGAAGATGGCACATTGCTAAGCAATGGATACAGGAGATGGAGTACCCCAGACCATATTCAGAAGTGACTTTCACACCAGCAGTATCAGCAATCCAGGATCTTGTAGCAGTGTAGAATCTCAGACCCTATCCCAGACCTGCAGATTAGACAAAATTCCCATGCACATTAAAGTTTGAGTCCATGGGTGTAGAGTATACACTGTAAATACATTCAGCCACAAAACCAGAGAAACTAAAGTATACAGTGACCATGCCAGAAAGGAGCCTCTAAAGATCTCACTAGCCCTGCAGCTGGTATTGTGAGAGCCAATCTTAGGGGAAAGAAGCTATGTGTACTCTTGTGTGAGGAGAATGGGATACATGTGCCCAGGGCTATGTTTACCTGCACGGGGACGCGACAAGTCAAACAACCCTCAGTCCCACTATCCTAAGTGGCTATCGAGGAGCAGACTGTTGAGTAATTTGGGGGCTTCCTTGGCCAGGCTGCCCTCCTGGTGGAGTAAATATCCAGGTATCAGTATTTGTAAAAATCTACTCAAGTAATGCCAACAGACAGACAAGGTTGAAAACCACTGCTTTCAATCTTGGATCCTCCATGTTTCCTGGTTTCACTCAAGGTGAAGGTGAGCTGAATTTCTAGCCGTTGCCATTAAAGATCCAAAACCAGCTAAGAATGGAGGCACACGGCTGTAATCCCAGCACTTGGGAGGCTGAGGCAGGAGAATCACTGTGAGTTTGAGGCCAGCCTGGGCAATATAGTGAGTTCAAGGCCAGCCTAGACTACATGGAGAGACCCTGTCTCAAAGACAAAACAGAATAAGACACAAAATTAAGTTTCAAGTCATAGGTTTATTGCTTTATTATCTAGATTTCCAAAATAGTTGCAAAGGGGACTAAAGATGTGGCCCTAGTAAAGTTGTCTAGTGTCCTAGAATTTTTCTAGTTTTTTGATTTTTTCTAGAAAGAATCTTGCTATGTAGTCCAGGCTGGCCTGCTTCTTGAGTATTGGGATTGTGGGTATGTCTTGTCCCAGTGCACGGTATATGGGTATGGAGTGGTAAGATTGTGGGATTATGGGTATGACTAAGCCTGGCCACATCCTGGAACTTTTAAATAATGCAGTTTTCAGGATTCTGATAGTAGGATCTAGCTCTGGCATTACCTTGAACATGGACACAGGTGACAGCTTTTCTGCAGACCATGCTCAGGTGAGTTGATGCCCTTGTTTGTGTGTATATGGAGTGAATGTTTGGTGTATGCCTAATACTAAACAGTCAAGTCTGGGAGGGAGAGATGGCTCCTCTTTGCTATCTAGAGTTCAGAGCAGAGGCTTCAAAGAGGAGGTATGCTCCTAGCCACCTTCTTCTAGGTCTAGTTGTGTTATATCAGACAGAGCTGATATATGGGGTGAGGGTCATCCAAGAACTTCTGTTTTAGTCACTTTCTCATTGCTAAGAGAAAATACCTAAAATCCAAAACTTAAGGGAGGAGAGGCTCATTTTGATTTGCAGTTTAGTCCACAGTCAGCTGGCTCCAAGACAGAATTCCATGGCAAAAGGTGCATAGTGGTGGAAAGCTGCTCACATCATGGCGGCCAAGAAGTAGAGAGAAAGGGCTGGGGATATAGCTCAGCAGCACAGTGCCTGCTTGGCAAATGTGAGGTCATGAGTTCGATCCCCAGCACCAAAAAAAAAAAAAAAAAAAGGCAGAGAGAAAGAACAGAGGAGTGAGGGAAGGAGACAAATCCTTCCAGGTCACCCCTGCCCCAGTGGCTAGCTTCTTGTAACCAGAGCCCATCCCGTAACAGCACATTTAGCTACGGATTCACCTATGAATTAACACATTGACAGGCACACTGCCCCCATAATCCAATCACCTTCCAAAGGCCTTGCTTCTGAGTACATAAAAGTTTGGGAATATTCTAGATCTAAACCATAACACCCAACGTCTGGCAAAGGGTATTTGTGAGATGGAGGAGAGAGCACCTAACCCTGCTTGGGCCACATCACACCTTTGGATGCATGGGATAAGGCCATGGAGTAGCAGAAGGGTCTTTAGAAACCAGGTTATAATGTGACTTATCTTGTGTATTTTTTTAACAGGATAAAGAACAGACAAAATTTATTACATGCCTAAGGCATAGGAGTATGTTTTCAGGCTGCCATTTTGTGTAATTTTGAGCAAAAGAAAGGAGAAATCTGATTAGGAGTAAGAACCTCAAGGAGAAACACTGAACATCCTCTCAACCAAAACATTTAAATTTGTCTTCTGATAGCTTCCTTGCAAACCCTTGTGTTAATACAACTTTTAGAAGACCTTTTATCATATGAATTTGGAGCTACTGTAATTTAAATGGTGTTATGCAAGACAGATTTCTCCCATGAAAAAAAATCAGTTGCAAATTAGCAAGTCTCCAAGGCAAAGATCTGGTCTCTGACTCCAGCCCCCAAGTTTTAGGTTTTCACTTTCCAGGCCTCCTTTAATCAAATCTACCCAATTTGTGTCCATCTAATGCTCCCTTAGCCTGCCAATTGCCTGATTAACCTGTCTCATATTTTTGCCAACACGATGAAGCTAATCAAGAGTTAAACACTGGTAATGCAAAGTAGCCACAATTATGTGAAGAGGCAGTCTAAAGAAAAGATGTGCAGCCTCACTAGTCATCAAAAAATGCAAATGTTATATAATTTATTCAATTACCAAATGAACAAAGGTGAAAATATCAAAATACTAGAGTTCGAGAGACTTTCAAGAAATGTGAGAGTTTCGTTGTGTGCGCTAGTGGGGGTGAACATCAACGCAAGCTTTCGAGAGGGCAGTTTGGTAATGTATATCAACAGCATAAAAATGTATAGAAAATCTACTTCTGAGAATTTATTCTAAGGAAATTATTGAGTAGGAGCCAAGGATGACCAAGGCAGCCTTGTTTATAGTAAAGAATAACTAGGAATAATCTAAACGTCCACCAACTGAGGACTGTTTATACCAATTATAGTACATTCATATGATGGAAATATAAAAAAGGCTTAAAAATGATATGAACAATTTTAGGCATGAAAGGGTGTCCACTAGGCATTATATCCTTAGACCCTGTGCTGCCATTAATGGAAAGGTCATGCGAGCACATACACAGTACTTACATGCATGGGGCCTTCTGGATTGGTAGCCATGGACACATCAGCCGCGATGTTTTCTGGTTGGGGGGCTTGAATGGTTTTACTTGCTTCTTCCTTTATTGTTTCTAAAACTGCAAAAGTTATATTCCTTACTGTTAATGTAATAGCTCTAAACTCTGCTTGGGAGACCCAGGGAAGTCCTGCTCCTCAGGGCACTGGCCACGCTGAGCCCCATCCTTACCCCTTCCAGGTGGATAAAGTTTGAAGAAAAGGTAGAGGAAGGAGGCGAACGCTGGAGCAAACCCCATGTGTCCACACTATCCCTGCACAGCCTCTTCGAGCTGCGCACCTGCCTGCAGACAGGGACGGTGCTGCTGGATCTGGATCGTGGCTCCTTACCACAGATCATAGGTGAGGCAAGGCCACCTCTGCTATCTCTCTTGTGGTCCCCACAAACCAGGGCAGCTCCCCTTGCTTCATCCCCTCCTGCAAGTCTGTGGGATTAGCCTATCCTAGACAGTTGCCTAATTCTGCAGAGACCAGAGGGCTGATGCTTCTCAGCTCACATCCCAGCAGCTCCAAGTTTCAGCACCATTTAGAGCTCCCATAGTGAGGAAAAAATTGTCCTCTGAAATGCTGTCCAGCAATGCAGCAGAATAGGGCAAAGGCCTCCTCGTGTGGTCAGAGACACCCATTGCCATGACAACCTATTTCTTTTCAGGATAAAATGAATCATTAGGAAATTAACTTCCACTTAAAGGAGTGTCAGAAGGAGGCAGTGACTTGTCTTTATTATCCCTAAGAATGTCTACAGTTTTGTTCTAGCACATTTGATCTTGCCAGGAGTATTTTACCGAAAATATCTTTCTAAAAATATCTCATTTTTGGATTAAACCCATGTAACATGGTTCTTTAGTGCTTCCTGGGGCAATCACATGTACTCCTTAATTAATTCTTCACAACACTGATAGAGTAGAAACTTCGGTATACACCTGTACGTACACACAGACACAGAGGCACCCAGTACATGAAGAGACTGAAGGCCTGTGATGTGCCCAGGTTTCTACCATTAGTGGCAAAGTCGGGAGTATTTCCATGTCCTCTGTCACCTTGGCTCACTTGCAGTCCCACTAATAACAGGTAAAACTGAAGACCCTCACACCTTGGTTCTATTCTGTCCCACACGGACGAGGCATGCTTGTTTCCCACCCAGATGATGTCATTGAGAAGCAGATTGAAGATGGCCTTCTGCGGCCAGAACTCCGGGAGAGGGTCAGCTATGTCCTTCTGAGGAAGCATCGCCACCAAACTAAGAAGCCCATCCACCGCTCCTTAGTGGACATCGGAAAGTCGGTCTCCTCCACTACAAGTGAGTTGGGATATCTGTGGGTGTCCATTGGCCATGGAGCAAGTCTCAGGCCCAGGCCCAGGTAGGCCTACCTTGGTGGCTGGGAATGTCTGACTTCATGATACTGGACAAATTATGAGGTTCTGGAAAATTCCTCAGGCTCCTCTGAAAGGCCTGTGAGGTCTGTGGCAATACCCCAACGTCGTGCCCACCACCAGAACAGATATTCCTGGGAAGAGCTGGTTTCCAGCTTGGGTCACTCATTACTGTTCTTTGGGGTTTGATGAACCAAGTCCGAACACCTGAAGAACTGGATTCAGTGGTCTGGAGTATGGCCCCAGAGAGGGGCTCCTCATGCGCATGCCGTTTGAGGACCTGTCAGGGATGGTGCACTTAGGAAGGGCCTGAGAGCTTTTCATGGGACCCCCGAGGAGTAACCAAAAGTGCTACAGAAAACAGAGCTTGCGGAGGTGGTAGAGGGGTTGGTTCACCTCAAAGATGTGGAGCTTGTTCTGAAAAGCAGAGTGAGGGGCCATCTAGGGGGAGCAGTTGCCCACCTCCAGCCCTCCACGCTCAGGATCTGAGTCAAGATGCCCAGAGACCCTAGCCCTGCTGAACCTGTCAAGGGTAGAGCTGACAAAGACCCTTAAAGAAATTCTTTACATGAACTGCGTAAAAATGAGAAAGTGTTTCGCATATCAGAATAACAGCGTATCAGACTTCATGTTCCAGGCACTGTTTGGAGTGCTCTTCCTATGTGAGCGCACTTCATCCTTACAGTAACCTCTAGTGTAGGTGTTGTTCCTGGCACCCTCAGTTGAGATGCCTGAGGCCCAGAGAGCTTAAGTGACTGATCTCACAGCCGGTATGTGGTGGAATTAGAAACAAACCAGGCAGTCTCTTGCTCCTAGCGCCAATCTAAACAATTGTATCTATCTCATTTTAAACAGTACAGATGTTTTCTCTGTAATCTGGTTCAGACCATAAACTTGCTTCCAAAAAAAATTTCTTCCTGGAAGAGGAAGAGACACGTCTCTTTATTTAGTTAAACCCGACTTTATTTAGTTAAATGACCGTACAAGGGTACCAGGCTAAGCCGCGAGGCTGCCCCGCACCAGCCATGCCAAGGGAGCCCAGTGGCCTCTGTTCCTCTCCCTAGGCCGCAGCCCTGCCCGGAGCCCTGCAGCTGGCCCAAGTCTGCGCCGCTCCACAGAGGACCTGAGACTGCGGCAAAGCACAAATTACGGACATCTGTGTGAGTGTGTTCTCTGCCGCTGGGCGAGAGCTCTGTTCTGCGGGGAAGGCTGGGAATGGCCACGTTTCCATAGCTGGAGAAGAGGAGCTCAGGATCTGGCTAGGATGCTCAGGATGTGCACAAGGGAAAATCTAAAGTTCACCTGAACCCAGGCTGTCCTCAGGGCCTGAGTCACAACCATAAAGTCCAAATAATTCTTCTGAAAAATAAGGTCCTAAATCAGTTCCTGACATGATCAATACCAATCCTATGTTCTACTCATGTGGCTCTTAGTCTTTACCTGGGTTTGCACTAAACAGATCATTTGCCCTGTTTTCTGATGAGAAATGTTTTCTAGAAATGAAATTAAAAGCCTTTTGGGTCCTTTCCCTCCAGAACAATAAGACAACATCACCATTCCTGGTAACAGCCTCCCATCACCAGACAGAAGAAATGTGGGCAGAAAACAGGGATGGACTAGGGACCTGGGAGGTGAAAGGTCGCAGACAGGCCTTTTCTGGTGGCTCTTGGGGGTGAACAGTCAGATGAACTGTGAGGAAAGAGAAGAGAGAGACTGGGAAATGAAGAGAAAAAGAAAAGGCAATGTGAAGGATTCTTTTCCTCTAGATACTTTTACTCAAATACTGACATAGCAACAAGGGTAGCCCAAGACTGTGCCTTGAACAGACTGGAGAGATGACTGCCTGGGTTTCTCTCTGTGTCCTAATGTCCAAGTCCTCTTAGTCTCCCCTGACCTTATTATCCTACTTAGGGCTGCCATGGGCAGTGGTCAGTATGCAGAAAGGGGCTATAGAAAGACTTTCACTCAGTGACCATTGTTTGTGGTGCACACCCCACTCCAGGGTGGCCCAGGGCACAAACCCTAATGGGGGAAACCTCAGAGAGGAGAAGACACATAACTGAGTCTTGGAGGATAAATAGGAGTTTTCCAGGAACAAAGGACAGGATGAGAAAAAGACCTGTGAACGCCTGCCTTCTCCTAACAAATCTCCTTTTCTCCTAGGTCACGCCCAGAGCAGAAGCATGAATGACATTTCTCACACCCCAAACACAGACCAGGTAGTAAAGCCTCTGTACTTGGCTACAGTGGAGGACCACGGCAGGGAGAAGTCTTGTTTCAGGGGCAGAGTCCCTGTGGGCAGAACCCACCTCCCGTGAAGGAGGGCAGTCCCCAGGAAAGGTCCTGGCAGGAGCTTTGTGACTCCACTCGGCCCATCAGTTAGGTACTCAGTCCTAGCTGTTGGCTCCAGTCAAGCCCCAGAAGAAGTGGGTGACAGAGAACATAATCTGATAAGATGCTGGCTGTCCCTGAGCTTGGGATTTTGTTGAGGAGAGAAAACCAGCACACACAGCTTCCTTTCTCCCATAACCCTCAAGTGCCTTTAACAACGGCACAGTGAGTGGGGCTGGCAGAGAGGAGGAGAGAACAGTGACAGCTAAGTAGCTGGATTCCCTAGAGTGTGTCATCTTCCTCAGATAGGACAGAAGAACATGGACTCTGGTCACCCGTGATGAGATCAGAATCCTTCAGACTCTGAGGTCTGCAGCCAAGAACCTGTGACTGCCTAGGGAGGCTGAAAAAGCCCCTCAGCTCTACTCTCCATCCCTCAGGGGCCTGAGGGTCCATGGTCCCCTCGTCTGTGCCTATAGGAGTAGAAAGGAAGGTGACAATGAAACTGAAACTTGAAGATGGGTTTAAGGTAGGGGAATGGGAAGTAAAAGAAGAAGCAAAATAAATCGTATACAGGAGCAAATTCCCTATGATGAATGTGATCATTATGTATATCTAAAATGGGCTGATAAAATTATTTAAAAACACATGCAAAAGAAAGAAAGAAAGAAAGAAAGAAAGAAAGAAAGAAAGAAAGAAAGTCAACGAGAAGTCCTCAGACGCTTGGGTGACCGCCAAACCTTTAAGACACTCCCGTGTTTGGTAGACAGCAAAATAAAAACAGTCCCTTGTGTCAGTGTCAGGGTGTCCTTTGTGTCCAGAATACTAAAAGGGCAACAGCACTAACAGTAATTGAAGGCCATGCGCTGCACATGCTGCTCCGCGCTGAGGGTTCCCCGTGCACTCACAAAGCTGCTGTGTCCTCCCCATTCCACTGCCGAGAGAACACTGGGGATTGAAGCAGTTCAGTAACACGCCCCACTTCATCCTGCTGCAGTCCGGGTGGCAGAACCCGGATTTCCCCCAGACAGCCTGACTCTGGGAGAGAACCCTATTTGGGACTAATTTAGGGGCCAGTCAGTATTCTGAAATATTACTTAGAGAAAAACACCACTTTATGATAGTCATGCACACACACAGGAAAGCCATGATAAGAAAGCATTATCTGGCAGAGCTCTTTAATAACCTATTTTAGTAAATGCCTAAGTGGCAATCGCAACTGGCTGTCACTTTTACCAGGCAATGCTTCCTTGAGAGAGGGACTAGAATCTGGCACCTGCTGCCAGGGTCTGTTTCTCCTGGCTGGTACCCAACTCTGCTCCTCAGCATTCATACTTCTATGCCTTGTCCACAGATGCTCTTTAAGAGCAAGCCCAGAAGCATCTGCCCTGCAGACTTTCTTCATCATTGGTTTGTGTAGCGCTAAACTCTGCGCCTACCCAGTGAGTTTCCAGTGAGCAGAGAGCAGATCCACAGAGCACTGTCACGCTGTGGTGACTCTGTGTGTGCAGAAGAGCTGCGACAAGGTTCCCATGGGTTCAGGAGGTGGGATCAGTGAAACCTTGGTTGGAAAAGCCCACATCAGGCTGTGGCAAAACCAGGGTAGGCAAAATGCCTCCATGACCCCATTTCGGGGGTGCCACCACCCTGACCTCCTGACCAAACACCAAACCTGTAAGAAAGGACCAAGGCCCTCTTTTAGTTCCTGTTCTGTCCCGGATTATAAGTGAACTCCCTGGACCACTCCAAAGTGTTGCTTTCAAAGCCTTGTTCCCTGGGGTGCACCACCCACCCCCTCTCCTCCTGTCCCTGGCACTCCCCATCCACCACGACACTCAAAGGCATGAAACTGGCATGGGGAAGGTGGCTTACCTGGCACACCAGCCATCCATCGCAAAGAACTGCTTGTTAATCAGCTGACTATGTCTGGGACAAAGGGATTGTTTGAGTCTTGGACACTGGCTTTCTTGTCACCTCTACCCTTGCTTAATTTCTTGCTTTATCTTAGTATCCTTGAGGTTGCTGCTGGTTGCCTAGGTGAGGAGTTTCGGTTTTTCCCGCTGGATTTAAAACACGCTAAGGGTGCAGTCCTTGCTCTCATGCTATTCCTCATGCTTGCATGCCGCCCAGTTCAGTGTATCACCCCCCCCACAGCTGAGAGCCCAATCAGAAAACAATTGTAGGCACAAAGGGGAAGAACCAGTTGGAAGAAACACAAAGGACCTGTGTCTTCACTGAGTCATGAGAAGCAGACATTCCTTATCTCCCTGCCTTGGGCACATACTAGTCAGAGGGACTGGAGGGAGGCTCTCTTGATAGTCAAAGTTGGAAAGCCTCAGAAGTTGAGTTTTCTAGGTGGTCCTCTGGAAGGGACTTGGGACCATGGAAATCTCCCACAGACTTAGAGACAGGGCCAGGGTTCCTGTGAGGCAGGAAGCTGGTGGCAAAGGGAAAACAAAACCTGTTCACCCTGACCACCAGAATAGGCCTCCTTCCCTCTGCCACCAAAAGTGGAGGCAGAGATTCTGGGAGCTGGATTGTCAGTGCTAAGACTCCTGTCTACTTGGGGAAAGGAGGCTGCAGGTGATGCCTGGAGCCCATCAAGCTCCATCAAGGTTCTTTCCTTTAACCCCTTAGCCCATATGTGAGCACTTTTCACCCATCAAGGAATGCTTTAGGGGTCAAGTCATTGCAGGTTCTTTCCCATCCCTGATGGCTTAGTAGGTCTCTGGGAGAGTATTGAGTTAAGTCTTTCAGTTTCTTCTCTTTATCAATATTGGGGATTGGACCCAGAGTGCTGTCACTGAGTTACATCCCCAGCACTTTTTATCTTTTATTTTGAGGCAGTGTCTTATTAAGTTGCTATGTTGCCCAGGCTGGGCTCGAACCTGCCATCCTCCTGCCTCTCTCAGAGTGCTGAGATAACATGCATGTGCCAGCAGGCCCAGCCTCTTTCAGTCTCTGAAGAAATTCTAGGAGCATCTGTTGAAGTTAGGCCTCCAGTGCAGACCGAAGGGGAGCGAGGGAATAAGAGCATGTGGAGTATTCTGGGGTGTCTCCTTTCCCTCTCCCTGACAGAGGAAAAACAAGTTCATGAAGAAGATCCCCAAGGATTCAGAAGCCTCCAATGTGCTCGTGGGCGAGGTGGATTTTCTGGACCAGCCTTTCATTGCCTTTGTGCGTCTCATCCAGTCTGCTATGCTGGGAGGAGTCACCGAGGTGCCCGTGCCCACCAGGTGAGAGCCACTGTGGCAGGGAGCCAGCCTGACCCTAAAGTGACAGCAGCAAGCAGTGCTGTTAGGGACACTTCTGAAGGAAGAGAGGGAAATCTTTTGACCAAGGAAGAACTTTAGAGAGTTTATTTTAAATAATCACAAAGAAGAAAGAGGAATGAGCAGGGAGAGAAGCTGTTGGTGGGCTTGGGCAGCAAGACAAAGCTAGGAGCTTAACGGAAGCGGAAGAGGAAATGTTTTTCCAGCGCATCTAAGATTCAAAGGAGGGAAGCTGAAAAAGTTAGTGCATACTGGTGAAGACTGAACAATTCTTCTCTTCTGGTTTTCTTTCTCATTCTCCTTCTCCTCCTCTTTCATGTTTGCAGATTTCTGTTCATTCTGCTGGGACCTTCGGGAAGAGCGAAATCCTACAATGAAATTGGCCGTGCCATCGCAACTCTCATGGTGGATGACGTAAGTGATGACAAGAAACACGTGCTCCTGAATGTCATGGCTCCTGCACCAAGGACTGCACTTGCATTTGTTGAGTTATCCAACAGGGATATTTGAGTAGCTGCTGTGTATCAAGCCCTGTGCAGGGTACTGAAGATATTGAGATTCGGGAAACAGTCACTGTCTTTTAGGGACACCTATCCAGTGGGATCTGTAATAATAAAATTACCCATGTGTTAGCTGCCCGAGGAGTTAAGTGAGGAGGCTTTACAGCTAAGGACGAGCAGTAGACAGTAGACCCAGCATGAGCTTAGGAGGCAGGCGTTCTAGCCTTTGACATGGTTCAAAGAAGCTGGATGCAAGTGGAGCTAGGCTCAGCATAAGAGCCCCAAGAGCAGAAGGTGACTTCAGAGAGGTGAGCCAGAGACTACACAAGGCCTGTGGGCAGAGCCTGGCGCTCACACTGTGTCCCCAGAGCGATAGGGAGCTAGAGGACTGTAAATACAGGCATGACCCGATGGAATCTGAGTCAGAAATGCTCTGGAGGTGGCATGCACCCTGGCCCTCCTCCAGATGGGGAGGGCAGGAAGTAACAAGTGCATGTGAATTATCTGAGCCTCTCAGGCTGGGCCCTGCGGAGGTTTCCTAATGTACTTTATCTGCGAGAAACTAAAGCAAGAAAGGTCAGGTCACTCAAATGAAGTCCCACAAAAGGACTATGGAGACCTGAGCTTTAGTTCCTAGGTCTTCCTTTGGTGCCAGCTCTTTCCCATCGTGCCCTATCTTCCCGTCATGCCATGTTCTCATCCCTCCAACTGATTGCAAGCCGGCAGCAGAACCAGTGGCCGAAAATGACTCCTGTGAAATGAGCTTGCCGTGCTCCTGAGAGGTGAATAGCTGGGGACGTGAGACAGAGAGCTGACCCTTCTCTTCTCCCTGGTTTCTCACCAGCTCTTCAGTGATGTGGCCTATAAAGCCCGCAATCGGGATGATCTGATTGCAGGAATCGATGAGTTCCT
>RJWT010006089.1:0-29770 GCA_004365215.1 Cuniculus paca
GGGACAGTCACTCCTCCAGTAGAGCATAGTATCTCTAATTTTATTCAGCTAGATGGGAAAGGAACAGTGGAGGCCAGGAAAGAGCCTTCCACTCCAGAGGAATGTCTCATGGTGAATTCTGTTTTACAGCACCCAATGAAGTCAGTTGAACCACAAGAGAAGATTTCAGCCTTTTCAGCCTTGCAAAGTTTTGTTGAATTATTTCCTACAACATTTACACCTTACAATAGACTTCACCTGGCAGTATCGACTATTATTGAATCCCACTAAAGATGGCACTACGACAGCAGAAAGGCACTGTCATCATGAAAAGGAAAAGAGGTTAGGAAGGGTCTTTTGGAAAGACATTCATACTGGACAATGGAAGGGACCTAGCCCCCTACTTGCTTGGGGTAGAGAGTATGCTTGTGTGATTTTCCAGAAGGTGTTGAGCAGCCTATCTGGGTGCCAGAGCATGCTGTGCAGTTGTATTATGAGCCCACATCTGGAGAAGAAATTGATCCCACCATTCAAAAAGCTGACAACACTGATGCGTTGGAGACCATGCCACAACCAATAGACAAGGATGGGGCTGGGACAGATCTGGGGCTAGTTGAAGGAACTGACCCAGAATATTCAGGAAATGGTAACCAAAAATAGGTCTGAGTAAGGTATTAAAGTTTATAGTGACAACTGAACTACAAGCAATGTGGAAGAATGGGACACAACAGAAAGTTATTGGTATTCTTAAGACAAAATAAAATACAAAAAAAATAGATTAACTATGGATAAAAGTTGAAGAGATCTCTAATTGATTTACAATGAAATTTGAATACTTTCTTTATAGTTATAAATTCCTAAAATTGTAAAAATGATACTATCATTTAATTATATTAAAAATATATTCAAGTGCATTCTGATTTTGTAAGATGTCTTTACTGTTTGTCACTCTGCTTGTGTATTTGTTTGTCTGATTGTCAATTTGTAAAATTGTGTGTCAGTTCTTTTGTCATATAGGTAAACAGATGTTTTTTATTTGAACTTGACATTCTTTCTTTTCCTTTTTTCTGTTACATTTTTTAAATACTTGGGTTGTAGGTTTAAAAGTATGCATTGCTAGTTGGTCAAAATAATATCAAAATGGGTTTTCTCAGAGGGTATAAAAAAATTTGCTAAGGTGAATAAGATTACCTTTTGGGCTTGGAGAATTGTCGGTTGAGGTTCTCTTTAGTGAATAAAGGAGTAGCTGCCTGGGAAAAATCTCAGTCTTTGTTCATTAACAGGAGGCCCCAATGAGTTCCATAACCTTATGAGAGGCACCCCAATAAATGTTATTAAAAATAATGTGATACAGCTATATTGGTCAAGAGGATTAAATTATCCAAACAATATGATTTTTTTTATTTAAAGATGTTAATGTACAAAGTTATTTTATGGCTATAATTGTTATTGTTTTTGAAGTATATTGCATGTATTCATGCTTGCAGGTGTGCAGGTCTTCTAAGTGTGAAATAAGGACTGTTTATAGTGCTCCTTTTCTTTCTAATTCAGACATCCATCTTTGACAAAGAACTTACATAATATACATCCTCTTAAAGGTCAATTAGGTAAAAGTTTCTTATCTTTTAGAAACTAGCTTGCTTCTTATTGTCATGCTACAATTTTATGCTTTTATGGTTTCTAAATTTTTGTGTCAATTATGTAACTGTTACTTCTTAATATTCTTTAAGGATTCAAATATTAGACTATCCATGGTTGTTAGAGAATAAGAGTTTTAAATTATGTTCTAAGGTGCTTGATATTCAGATCAGATAGTAATATTAAGTTTACTGCCTCCACTACAATGTAACATCAAGTATCTTGTCTTCTGGATGTTCAACAACTAAGGTTAGAGACCAAAAATTAGAAAGACAAATGGACTAAGAGGACAGCCAATATTTTGGCTACATCCCTCTGAGGTCAACAAGGACCTAGGATATAAGAGAACCTCTGCTGTGATATCCTATAACTCAGTAAGTCTCCAGTCTTTTGAACAGGGAGATCATAGGACCACAGAGGAAGGTGATCTATGATGTGTAGTGTGCCTAAGTAGAGTCACTAGGAAAGAAAAATCTCCCAAGCTTTCACAGAAAGCCACTTGGTCAAGCAATGACTGTGACTGATCCTGACAGGTGATAATGACAGAAACACTAAGAGGCGCTGTGCATGGTTACAGGATAATTCCTGAGGAGACTTAACTGAACTTGAGGAATAGCTAAAAATTGGTTTTGAGTGTTACAGTTCTCACTTTAACTTGGTCTTAAACATCCAGCAGACAAGTATAACCATAAGACAGAGAGTTGTCTGCAGAGCCCTTCAAACACAGTTCCTCCAAATTCAACTGGATCAACTACATATACAGAGAAGGGGGACACATTGAGAGTCAATGAGCTAGTGATAGTTCACATGTGAGGAGCCAAAAGCACAAGTACCTAAACAGCAGTGCCCTGAGGGCACAGGGCACCTGATAAAAACCCCATAGAGTGCTGGAGGTGAACAGGTGTTCCAGCTCCGAGAACACAGGAGAACATGGGAATAGGAAGCAAGCTAGTTAAGCAATGGGGTGTGGTATGACAAGTGTTTAGATAAAAGCATTGCAGTGATGGTTGAGCAGTCTCTTCTTCTCATTCACAGAAGAGCTCCACCTGACCACAGTTCTCTGTCTTTATCTTTATTTTCTTCATTCTCTCTTTGTTCTTCACTGCAGGAACTTAAAGAGCTCCCACAGATACTGACAGGAAATTGATGGAAATAATGAAAGTTCAATATAAAAAGAAATGGAAACCATGAAACAGATTCTAACAGACATCCAGATTAAAAATTGCATTGAAACTATGTGCAGCTGAATGAACCAAGGTGAGGACAGAATATCAGAACTAGCAGACAGGATTGATGTTAGCTATCATGAAAAGATTTTTTTTTTCATACTGGGGATTGAATTCACAACCTTGCACTTGTCAGACAGGCACTTGTGCCACTGAGCTAAATCACCAGTCCCAAGATTTCTTAAAAATAGCAAGGGAGTATGAAAAATCCAAAACCTGCAAGATGATGCAAAGAAGAACAACACAAACTGATCAGAATCAATGAAAAAGCATGAGACAATAAAAATGACATAAAAAAACCCATTTGCAGAAGTAATGAAAGAAAATCTCCCAAGCATGGAAAAAGAATTTGACATACAGATAAGTGAGCCATATAGAAATCCAAAACAAACTCCACAAAGGCATATAATCATCAAGATTCCAGAAATTCAGTACAAGAACAGACTATTGAAAGCAGTTAGAAAAAGAAACAAATCAACTCTAAAGAAAAGTCCATGAAACTCAAGTAAGATGTCTCAACACAAACTACTAGGTCAAGTACAGATTGGAGTGAAGTTCTGAAATAGAAGAGACTCCAATCTTGATTTATGTACTCTGCAAAACTATCTTTCAAAATCATTGGAGAAATAAGATACTTCTATGACAAAGGGCAACTTAAGAAATTCATGACCACTAAATCAGCTCTCCAAAACATTCTGAAGGATGTATTAGACAGAGAAAATGAAGAGTACAATACCAAGAATGCCAGTAGAAAAAAAATCTACTGGGAAAGGCAAACAATTAAACAGAGTAATAAACAGGAAACTGATAACAAGAAAATAGTGTAACAAGGATAAGCCAACACATGTCACAACCATCCATGTGAATGTTCTCAATTCACCAAGTAAAAGAAACAGACTGGCAGAATGTAGTAAAAAACAAAATCTAATAATATACTGTATATAAGAAAAACATTTAACTCCAAAAATTCACATGATGAAAGTCAAAGGATAGAAAACAATACTTTATGCAACAGAAACATGGAAGAAAAACAGAAGTAGATATTCTATTTGCAAACAAAGTAAACTTAAATTCAAGACTGAACAAAAGGCACAAAGAAGGCCAATATATATGCTTGAGAAGGGAAAACTCCAAAGAAAAGAGATAATAATCATAACTATACATCTATAGTTCAAGCACCAGAACACCCAACTATATTAAACAAATATTAATGGACATGAAAAATCAAGCAACCAACCACTAACACAAGTGTAGTGTGGGACCTCAATACCTTATTGTCACAAATAGACAGATCAAATGGACAAAAATATCAACAAAGAAATATCAGAAATGTATGAAACCTGTGAGCAAGTGGACTTAGTAGATGTTTACAGAGTGTTCCACCCCACAACATCAGAATACACATTCTTCTCAGCTGCACATGGGATGTTCTCCAAAATAGATAACATAATAGCTCAAGGAACATGCTGAAATGCATGCAAAGCAACTGAAATTATACACATGAATATTATCAGACAGTAGTACAATGAAATTAGAAAACAATGGCAAAAGAAATCATAAAAACTACATAGACATATGAAAATTAAATAACACCCTCTTGAACAATCAATGCATCACAGATGAAATTTTAAAAAATTAGCTTCTACAACTTTTTATTTTAAAATAAAAGAAGAATGGTGAAATTCAAAGCAAAATAATGGATTACCAATCATTGATATATTGCATATTGTCAGCTTCAAAGTAGTTGCTCAGATTATAAGATATAGGCATGAGTAAATGATGAAACAATAAAAGCACAAACCATTTTATTAATGAGACAACAGAGATTAAGAGTATAATCATCAGCCAGGCGTGGTGGCTCACACTGTGATCTCAGCACTTGGGAGGCTGAGACAGGTGGATCGTTGTGAGTTCGAGACCAGCCTGGGCTACAAAGTGAGCTCAAGGCCAGCCTGAATGGCATAGTGAGACCCTGTCTCAAAAACACCAGGGCTGGGGATCTAGCTCAGTGGTCTAAGCACCTGCCTGGCAAGCACAAGGTCATGAGTTCAATTCCCAGTGCTGCAAAAAAAAAAAAAAAGAGTATAATCATCAATAAAATTATATATATATATATATATATATATATATAATCTTTTCCCTTCTTTTCTCCTTTCCGCCATCCCAGTTAGTCTTTGCTTTTGAGCAGTTTCTTCCCATTTCACTTTCACAATCTCTATTGTACATTTTGGATTTATTTACTCTTTTGGTTGTCTACACTAGGGAGAAAATACAGTGTTTACACATGCAGGTCTGTTTTATTTCACTTTTGAGTATGGTCTCTACTTGCATGCATTTAACTAGAGAAACTTCAAGTTCATTCTTCTTTATAGCTCAGCAGTACTCCATTGTACAAAAATACCACATTTTTTAAATCCATTCTGCAGTTGATGAACATTTGGGTGGCTTTCAAAATTTAACTATTGTAAATTGTGTTGCTGTAAACATGGATGCACATGTATCACTGTGGAATGATGTTTTCCATGTAGAACATCCAAAGCAATCTCTGGCAAGCTGTAAGTTCCAAAAGAATTGTGGGAATTTGCCCTTATGGGACTTCCAGTGGTGATAGCTCACATGGCTTCTATCCTAGGCCAGCTGTACTCAATCCTTGCAGCTTTCCTTAGATAGTCCATGTTTTTGGCTTTTCCTAACTTTTAGGGTCTCCACTGAACTTTTGGCTTCAATCTTGTAGTTTCACAGCCTGACTTCTCATGGGCACACTGCCTGGCCTCCCAGGCCTTCTGAAATTGGGATAGAAGCCTTTTTATCCTCAGAACTCTTACATTCTGTATGCACATTAAACCAGTGCCATGTGGATAATGGCAAGGTCTGCTGCCAGTTAGAGCAGTAACCAGGTATTCTTCTCTCTTGGTTAGAGGGATCAAGTGCCTGGATCACTGGGCATTCTGAATCCAATTCTGAGAGACAAATTTTCTATGCTGTTTTAATTCTGGAACATAATGCAGCTGCTGCCATTCTGGAACATGGTGCTCTGTGGCTTTGCCTCAAAGCAAAGTCTTTAACTTCTGCAGTTTTGAGGCTGCAAAGATTCAAGACTTGCTGGCTTTTTTTTTTTTTGATAGACTCAAGTCATCTTTTCTATTCTTCTATTCCTTCTTGGCAATGGAGATTTCCTGAGCTCTATCTTTGTAATAGATAGATTTACTGGAGCTTTCTTTCAGGCAGAACTCACAATACCTTAAGTCCTGTTGGGCTCTTTGCTCTGGATTCACAATATGAATCTAATTAGAAAACCCCAACAATAACCATGCCACCACCTCAACATTCACCTGCTTTGAAATTTCTTTTGACAGTTTTATTAATCCACAATCCTTAATCTCAGTCTCAGGTAAAAATCTCTGGACATGAGTAAAAGGCAGACAAACTTTCTGCCAAGCAATAATACACATCATCTGGAGTCCAACAACCAATGAAATTCTTCTTCCCAGCCAAAAACTTCCAAGCGTGATCTTTAACAACAGGATTTATATCAGTCTTTTGGTCTTCTGAGCTCTGACCAGAATCTCCCGTGCAGAATAGCCTAAGGCATTCCATGCTACTCTTTCAGATGACATCTTCGAAGGTTTCCAAGCTATTATCACAAATCATTCCAGAAGGCTCTCAAACCACATGGTCAGAAACAGTAACAGCAATGACCCTACTTCTTTGATACCAAACTCTATTTTGGTTACTTTTATTTCATTGCTGAGACAAAATACCTGGCACCCAAAATAAAGACAGGAAAGGTTTATTTAGCTTACAGTTCATGGAAGTTTCAGTCCATACTTAGCTGATGATTCCAAGGAAGGATGGTGAGACTGAGGGTCACCCATTCATTGCAGCTGTAGCAGATACCTAAAATGGAAAGAGAAAAAGGGTAAAAGGGACAAAAGGGGGGAGCAAGCAGCTTTCCCTTCCTTATAGTATAAGCAAATGAACCATCCTAGAGAGGGTAGAGCACTAACATCACCAATCCCAGCACCAGACAATGAACCAATCACAAACACTAGATTTAGCCATCTTTGAAAGGCCTGTCCCTCACGACTGCATGAGGTTTTGTGGGGACATCCAGACACAAACCACAGCAGTGGTTGAATGTGTTAGTACTTGTGTCTGTACTATCTGTTCTGTTCCATTGATCCTCAGGTCTGTTTCTTTTTCAGTACATGCTGATTTTATTGCACAAACTTTATAGTATAATTTCAGGTCAGGTATTGTTATTCCTCTTGCCTTGCTTTTGTTGCTCAGTATTGCTTCTGAAATTCTAGACCTATTCTGCTTCCAGATAAATTTTAGTAATGTTTTCTTTAGATCTGTGAGGTATGCTAATGTTACTTTGACCAGGATTAAATTAAATCTGTATAACAAGTTTTTATAGTGGTGACCTATCACATCAGGAAAACAGAGTGAGCTAAAATAAACAATCTAATGCTCAATCTAGAATTTCTAGAAAAAGAAGTATAAGTCAAGCCTAAATCTCACAAAGGAAAGGAAATTTTAAGGATCACAGCAGAAACAAATGCCATTGATAGTAATAAAACAGTACAAAGAATCAATCAACTGAAGAGTTAGTTCTTTGAAAGAATAAATACAATTCATAAGCCATTAGAAAAAATCTTATTAAAAAAAAGAATAGATACAAATCCATACCATTAAAAATGAAGAGAGTAAAATCATAATGGACCCCACAGAAATTCAGATCATAAATACCTACTTTGGGAACCTTATTCTAATAAGATGGAAAACACAGAAGAAATTGACAAATTCCTGGATACATATCAATAAGCAGAACTCAGTCAAGAAGATATAAAATTTCTAGATAACGAATATCCATAAATGAAATTGAAGATGTAATTAAAAGCTTATCGACAAACAAAAGCTGAGGACCTGAAGTATTTATTGCTGAATTTAGAAAAGATCCAATGCCACTAATTCTCAAATGCTTTATGAAATTGAAAGAAAAGCTACTCAAACTCATTCTTGGATGCAAGTTACACCCTGATACCAAAATAAGACAATAATCCATCCAGAAAAAGATAACTACAGGGCAGCCTCTCTAATGAATGTGGATGCAAAACATCCTCAATAAGATAATAGCAAACAATGCAGCAAATCATAAAGAAGATTAAACACCATGATCAAGTAGTATTCTTCCTAGGGATGCAGGGATAGTTCAACACACAGAAATCAATAAATGTAATATACCATCTCAATAGAACGAAGCATGAAAACCACACAATCATCTGAGTAGATGCAGAAAAATAATTTGAAAAAGTCCAACACCCATTAATGTTAAGAACCCTACAGAAATTGGAATAGACAGACTTTATCTAAAACAGATAAGTGCCATCTATGACAAACCAAAAGCCAATACAATACTCTATAGTCAATAACTACAACTTTTGCTCTAAAATCACGAATAAGACATTGATGTCCACTATTACCACTCCTTTTAATATAGTACTGGAAACATTAGGCAGAGCAATTAGACAAGATATAGGAATAAAACAAATAAAGAAAGGGAAAGATTTCAAATTGTCATTATTTGCAGATGACATGATACACTACATAGAAAACCCCAATAACTCCACTAAAAGACTTTTAGATTAAATAACAAATTCAGTTGTATAGCTGGATACAAAGTCAACTTTCAACAATTAATATCATTCTTGTACACAAATAGTAAACTTACTGAGAGAGAAATTAGGGAAAACACACCTTTCACAATCAAATTTAAGAATCGATCTAACAAAGGAAGTGAAAGACCTCTATAATGAAAACTATTGTACTCAGAAACAGGGAATGGAAGAGGATATCAGAAAATGGAAAGATATTCCTTGCTCTTGGATAGGAAGAACCAACACTGCAAAAATGACCAAAATTTGCATACAGATTTAATATTATCCCAATAAAAATAACAATAGCATACCTCAAGAAACTAGAGAGGAAAAATCCTAACTTTTATTTCAAACCAGAAGGCCCCTTGAATAGTACAAGCTATCCTGGGCAGAAAAGGCAAGGCAGGAGTCATCACAATCCTTGACTTGAAATTATACTACAAAGTTACCATGATAAAAACAATACGATAATGTTATGAAAATAGAGCCAAGGTTCAATTGGAACAGATTAGAAGATGCAGAAACTACTCTGAGCACATTCATTCACCTTATATTTTACAAAATGCTTTAAACTTCTTTGGAAGAAATACAGCCTCTCTAATAAATGGTGCTGAAAAAACTGGCTTTCACCATGCTGAAGTCTAAAACTAGACCCATTTCTCTCATCATGCACAGAAACAAACAAACAAAAAATGAATCAAACATGTAAATATTAAAACAGAAACATTAAATCTGCTGGAAAATAGAACAGAGAGAATTCCAGAAGACGCTGGTTTAGGGAAAGATTTTATGAACAAAATACCAATACATAGGAAATATTAAAATCTATCAACAGCTTGGATCTCATCATATTAAATCTTTTGCATAGCAAAATTAATCATGACAGAGTGAAGAGAGTGGGGAAAAATGTTTGACAGCTGTTCCTCAGCCAAAAGACTTATATTTAAAATATATAAAGAACTCAAAAATATCAGGCCTCTCAGATTTTAAGACCCAATCCCAAAATAGGCATCTGAAATACACACACACTTCTCAGATGAAGAAGTACAATTGGCAAATAAATATAGGGAGAAAAAAATGTTCAACATCACTGGTCATTTGAGAGATGCAAATTAAAACAATTCTTATTCCATCTCACTCCCTAAAGAATGCTTATTACCAATAAATCAATCAATAACAAATGCTGGAGGCTGTGGGTAAAAAAGAAACTGTTTTCTAATGTAGGTATGAGTATAGAGTGGTGCAACCACTGTGGAAATCAGTATGGAGATTCCTCAAATAATTAAAACTTGAGATTCCATTTGACCCAGCTTTCCCCTTCTTGGTATCTTCATGAAAGAGAAAAAAATGCATCATACCATAGCAATATATGCACACCCACATATATAACAGCACAATTTAAAATAGTAAATCTTTGAAGGAGAGCAAACATCTATCAACAAATAAATGTTAAAGAAGATGTGGCTTTTATATACAATGGAGTACTATTCAGCCTCAAAGAAAGATAAACCTGAGACATTTCTATGTAAATTGATGCCATACTATTAAGTGAAATTTATCAGAAACTTGTATGTAAATATAGCATTGTTTCTTTGGTATGAGCAACCAAAAGTGTAAATAAGGACCAAAATGTATACAAGACATAGTGAATTAGGGACAAAATGTTCAAAATAGAGGGGGAAATAAGAAAGGGAGAGAGGGAATGAAAGGAAAGGAAAAGAAAAACAATAAATAAAAATAAGGAAAAATGGAAATAAAATTTTTATAAATAGGGAAGGAAAGAGAGGTTGAAGGGAAGGGAAAGGAATGGGGAAAAAAGTAGTGAATTCCCTATGACGAATGTGTGATGGAAACCACCATAAAGCACCTTTGAGCAGGATTTAAAATTAGCCAATTGGCTTTCTATGTTTAGTTATGAGTCTGCCCCTGGGTCCTTGTCTGGAGATGGGCAGTGGATTCACAGTAAGTTAACCTCTATGAATCACTGGTACTGTCTGAGGCTTGTAGTGGCTTTCAGTGCTATGATTCCTCAAAGGACAAGACCAAGTCAAGGTGAGAACTCCAGGCTCCAATTCCAATTAACCAAATAGAGACTGTAGCTGTAGACTCCACACTCCTGCCATAAATGTCAACATAGAGATAAGATAGTTCTTCTGATTGGTGTAATTTACTACTCGGGAAAGTCTTTAAACTGACTCCCAAGCTCCTGCTCAGTTTCCCATGCTTCCCATTCTAACCTCTTTCTTTGTTTGAAAAACAAATAAATACGGTCTGCCCAAAGAAGTTCTTTGTTTCAGATCCCAGAGAATCTTGAATTCTGCTAAAGGATTTTGATCTTCCTAGAGCCTTAATATCAAATTGTTTGTCTATTACTTTAAGTCTTTGCCTTATGCTCATTAGAGAAGTGGTAGGCCTGCTCAGTCCATATTAACTGGCACCCAAATAGGGACCTAAAATCTTGGGCTGGGAATTTTTAACCTGAATGAGTAAGTAAACATACAGTGGAAAGTGTGGGAGATGGAGAAGGCCTTCACAGGAAGAAACTTAGCCAGGGACCCTCAAGAAGAGAGGTAAGAGAAATATTCAAGTGTGAGTCTTCCATCTACAAATAAGCCCTTTGATCTGGGGGTAAAATATGCCAAAAATTTTCAACCAAGGAGCAAAGATACAGCTGCTCCAAGACCTGCTCAAATGTTCAGGTACTCATGTGCCAACAAAAGACCTAACAAATGTATAAGAGGTAACTAAATATAATCCATAGTTTCCTCAGACAAGCACTATAGACACTAATTGGAAAAGAGTTGAGAAAAATCTTTAAAAGGTACATAGTAGAGGAAAAATCATTTCTGCTAAGATGTTCTAAACTTGGAATCTGGTTTGTTCAGTTTTGAGTCCATTACAGAACTTGCAGTCAAAAGCTTCTGATTGAGACACCAGGAAATAAAAGAGCTCCCAGCAAGGGCTCCTGCTATGAAAGCAGAGTCCTTAAAGAGACCACCTCAGCAGGAGCTTGACCCTTTAGAAAAAATATCACATATGTCTCTATCCAGAAACTTACATGTCTTAAAAGGAGAAGTAGCTGCCAAAGGGGATATCATTGACACACCTACTTGCTTCCCAGGTGGAACTCAGTGGCATGCTAATGATGAGGAGGCTTTTGTTCATATGCCTTTTGAATTACAAGTGATATAAAATTTCAAACAAAGTGTGGTTAACAACAGAGTTCAAAGTCTGTTTATGGTGGAATTCTTACAAAATGTTTTGGATACATATCAATTGACACCTTATGATATAAAAAATCTAATATGCCTGTCTCTTGATCAATTACTTCATTCTACTATAAAGCTAAAAAATTCTGTTTTTTACTGGGGAACTCCACCTAGCCCTACAGCCCTGGTGTGCTGCTCAGAAACTGGTAGGGCACTATCCAGTGACCCCAAGCCACTGGGGAGCTTCAGTGTGCCAGGTGGCATGAGCTTAAGGCATGCACATCATACTCCACTTAGCTGTGCATCCTTGATACACCACTCAGAACCTGGTAAGGCCTGGCCCAGTGACTCCAAACAGCCAGGGAACCTTGGTGTTCTGTGTGGTGTGAGCAAAAGGTCTGCACAGTGTACTCCACCTAGCTGTGCAGGCTTGGAGACCACTCAGGACCAGGGAGGGCCCCATTAAGAAAGTCTAAACATCTGAGGAGGCTTGATGAATTGTGTGGTTTGTATTGAAGGTCCATCCAGCATACTCAACCCATTCTGGGAACCTCTAAGTAATGCCAGGACATGGGGAATACAGGAAAATGACAAAATGAAAGAACAAAATGCAATCTCAAATGACCAGCCAATCCCAAACAAGCCTAGGAGACATGGACATAGAAGAAAGTGTAAGACACCTGAAAATTCTGAAATGATAGCAACTTAAGTAAAGAAATGACTCTTTGAAGTTGTAAAGGAAACCAGATCAGAAATAATCTCCCAGGTAAAACAAGAAATTATAAACATAATGAAAGAAATGTTGAACAGATCTAAAGAAGACATAGATAAAAAAAATTGAGGAGCACTACAAAATAATGGAAACTTTGAATAAACAATATAGGAAAAAATTAGAATGCATAAAACTGATTCAAAGTGATATTCAGGAAATAAAAAAATTCCATCAAAGGAAGGTAAAACTGTCTCAGTGAATGTGAAGATAGACTTTCAGACCTTGAAGACAAGATTGCATCTAGTGAACTGGAAATGAGAGATCTTTTAAAAATAACAAGGAATCAGGAAATAAAAATGCAAAAGTTACAAGATGATGCAAAGAAAAACAATGTAAGATTAATAGGTGTAAATGAAAAAGAAAGTGACAACAAATGATATAAAAAGAGTATTTACAGAAATAATAGCAGAAAATTTCCCAAACATGGGAAAGGAAAATGAAATGCAGATAAGTGAAGCATATAAAGCTCAAATTAGCCATAATGAAAATAAATATACAACCAGACATATAATAATCAACATTCCAGAAATTCAACATAAGAACAGAATATTAAAATCTGCCAGAGAAAAGAAACAAATCACCTATAAAGGAAAGCCCATCGGAATCACAGAAGATTTCTCAACACAAATAATCAAGTCAAGAAGAACATGGAGTGAAGTATTTCAAATCCTAAAGGAAAATGACTATCAACCCAGATTGATGTACACAGCAAAAATATCCTTCAAAGTTCATAGAGAAATAAGATGCTTCCACGATAAAGAAGAGCCAAAAAATTTCATGACCACAAAACCCATCCTAAAAAGAAAACTGAAAGATATTCTAGATAGACATAAAAATAATTACAACTTCAATAACACCAATAGAAACAATCACCAAGCAGGGCAAACAATTAAACAGAAGGCTAAGGGAAAGAACCAACAGCAGAAAGATAACATGACAAAAATAAGCCAATATATATCACTTATGACCATTAATGTAAATGGCCTCAATTCACCAATTAAAAGAAACAGACTGGAAGAATGAATCAAGAAACAATATCCAACCATATGCTGCATACAAGAAACCCATCTAACCCAAAAGAAAATTCATAGACTGAAAGTCAAAGGATGGAAAACAATACTTCTTGCAACAGGAAGCCAAAAAAAGCAGAGGTAGCTATCCTGTTTGCACTCACTGTGAACCTCAAACCAAAAATGATCGAAAGAGATAAAGAAGGTCACTACATACTGGTTAGGGGAAAACTTCAAGAGGAAGAGCTAACAATCTTAAACATATAAGCACCAACTTTGGGAATACCAAGCTATAAAAAACAAATATTAATAATAAGAAATATGAAATAAGTAACAACACAATTATAATGGCAGACCTTAACACCCCATTGACATAGAGACAGATCAACTAGACAAAAAATCAGCAAAGAAATAACAGAACTCAATCAAACTTGTGAGCAAATGGACTGAGTAGCTGTGTACAGAGTGTTCTATCCAACAACATCAGAATTTGCATTCTTCTCAGCTTCACACAGGACAGTCTTTAAAAGAGACTATATACTAGCTCATAGATCATGCTTAAGTTAGTGAAAAGAAATTGAAATTATCTCATGCATATTATATGATCATAGTTTCATGAAACTGAAAATTAATGACCAAAGAAACTGCAAAAACTTCATAAACACATGGAGATTAAATAATACACTCCTGAACATTTAATGGGTCATGGAACAAATTGCAGAAGAAATTAAACAATATCTGCAAGCAAATGAAAATGCAAATACAACTTACCAGACCCTGTGGGACACAATGAAAGCATTCATCACAGGGAAATTTATAGCAGTAAACTCCCACATCAGAGAAATGGAATGAACACAAATAATTAACCTAATTCTGCACCTCACATACTTCTAGAAGAAGAAGAGCAAGTCTAGCCCAAAGCCAAAAGAAGGGAGGAAATTATAAACATCAGAGCAGAAATTAATGCAGTTGAGACTAAGAAAATAAAACAAAGAATTAACAAATCAAATAGCTGGTTCTTTGAAAGAATATATAAAATTGATAAGATACTAGCCAATCTTATTTAAAAAAAGGAAAGAAAAGACTCAAATTCACGCAATAAGGAATGAGAAGAGGCAATCACTACAGGCCCTGTGAAAATACAAAAGATCATGAATACCTACTTTGAAAACCTTTACTCTCATAGGTTCAATAACACAGAAGGAATGGACAGACTCCTAGAAACATACGAATTGCCAAAGCTGGATCAACAGATGTAAAACTTCTGATTAATTCAATTTTGGTTAATGAAATTGAAATTATAATTAGAACCTTACCAACAAAAAAAGCCCAGGTCCTAATGAAGTCACAGCTGAATTCTACAACAAATTCAAGGAACACTTAATGCTGGCACTCAAATGCTTCAGTGAATTTGAAAGGGAAGCAAGTCTCCCTAACTCATTCCTGGAAGCAAGTATTACCCTAATACCAAAAGCAGAGAAAGACCCAACCAAAAAAAGAACGACAGGCCAATCGCCCTAATGAAGACAGATGCAAAAATCCTCAATAAATACTGACAAACAGAATGCACCAAATCATCAAGAAAGTTGTACATCACAATCAAGTGGAACTCACCCCAGGAATGCAGGGGTAGTTCAACATACACAAATAAATAAACGTAATACACCATATCAATAGAGTCAAAGGTAAGAATCACATGATCATCTCAATAGATGCAGAAAAAGTCTTTGATAAAGTCAAACACTCATTCATGATAAGAACCTTACAGAAAATTGGAATAGATGGTCTTTACCTCAATCTAATAAAAGCCATTCATGACAAACCAACAGCCAGCATCATATTAAACAGCCAAAAACAGAAAGCTTTCACTCTAAAATCAGGAAGAAGACAAGGATGTCCACTGTCATCACTCCTGTTTAATAAAGTGCTGGAAACATGAGCCAGAGCAATTAGACAAGAAAGCTGAATAAAAAAGAATAAGAAAGGAAGAAGTTAAAATACAGTTATTCACAGAGGACATGATACTCTACATCGAAGACCCCCAAAAACTCCACTGAAAGACTTCAAGATGTAATAACCAAATTCAGTAATGTAGATGGATACAAAGTCAACACTCAAAAATCAATAGCATTCCTGTAACATTCATAGGATTAGATCAATTTTGCATGTCTATTTCTGGTGATCTGAGTAACTATTTTGAACATAACTATGCAAAATAACAACCTTTGTTAAGTACCTACCACCTTGTTTTCAAAGCCTATATTGTTATCGTTTTGGGTTTTTCATCATCGTTGTTTATTTGTCTCTTTTGTTTCTTGCTTTTCTTGTATTTTTTGTTTTGTTCGTTTTTCCCTCTTTAAAATAGAAAAACATCTTGTTTTGAAGCAGGCTCATATAAACAGAATGGGTCCTAATCCACATCTGGAAATAAATGAAGAAGTGTTTTTTGGGATGGCATGATGTGTACTCCTTGTGGAATAGTTCCAATGTCCTGATGAACTATATCCTTAATTGACAAATTTATTACAAAGGGAATGGGTAACCATTCCAGAGGATGGAGCTTCCATGCAGTCCTTTTTACATATTCCTTAAGGTCCTAAAGGACCCTTAACTCAATCTGTGGCTAAGTTTCAAGAAGCAATTTGAAAACAGGGTCAAAACACACAAGCTGTGGACATTTTAATGCTACAATTGGCATACGCAAATGCCAATTGAGACTGCAACTAAGCTTTAAATCCTGTAGAACCAGGTAATGATTTAATAACATATATTTGAGATTGTCAGGATATTGGAACTGAAATGTACAAGACAACTATGATGGTTCAGGTTATGCCCGGTGTTGCAAATTCAAAATGGGGTAATATAAAATGCTTTAACTGTGGAAAAATGGGAAACATTAGAAAAAATTGTAAAGTTCTTGCTGGATATAATAGGACAGATGCTGCAGTTGCAGTAGGTGAAGGGCACAGTGCCTGGGTCATGGATGGCTTAAGTCTTGCTCCTGGACTCTGTCTGAGATCTCAAAAAGAGAGATTGTAGACCTGATCAGTCCAAGATAAATATGACCATAATGTATATCTAAAATGTAGTGATAAAATTAATAATTTAAAATAAGAAATGAAATGCTTGAAGAAATATTTAAATAAATGGATCTGAAAATATTCACTAAAATCTTTCAAGAAAAGTGTTAAGAAACTGATTGCAATTTTAAACTTTTCTTTTGTACCAGGTATTGAACTCAGAGCCTCATGCTCCCAGGCAGGTGCTGTGCTGCTGAGCTACAACCCTGGACCACTGGTTGCAATTTTAAGCCACTTATTTCTGAAATTAGCTATGAATCTATAAAATACAAATATCATAGTATGTTTTCCAATTATAATGAAAACAAATATCCATCATAGCAAATTTCCCACCAGAGAGACCCACAACTAATCGCTTATTAATTAATAACTAAAAGGTTTCTGTGTGTGTGTGTGTGTGTGTGTGTGTGTGTGTGTGTAACCTACATTCTGGTGAAGTTTAAATTTAGGATGATACTGTTTTATAAACTTTTCCCAATATCACAATTTCTATTTTTGTCCATATAATTATATATTCTCCCAATTGTTTTCAAAGAACTTCACAAAGGAATTCTCTTCACTTATGCTGGTCTCTTAGGAGTAAGAGTTCACATTATTCATTTAAATGTTTATTTACACATAGCACTATCATTCATGCAATCTTACTTAAATCCCCTATGTTATTAAGGTCAGTGACTATTACTGAGATTATTTCTCCTTCTTAGGAAATCTGAGAATACTGATGAGAATTCTTTTAACAATATGATACCAATAATTTTAAACTCAGTCTGCAAAATTTCTCTTCCTTGCCTGAAGCTCCTGTCATCCAGTTGCTCACTGGCCATCAAAGACAAGGGTTGTGTTTTTCTGTCTCATGGAACTCTAGAAGAACCTGAATTTCAGAGACCGGAAGAAACCACATAGGTTACCTATAATTTAACACTCCTTGCCTTTGCTCTGGCTGTCAGTCCAGAAGGTTAATCTCCAATTCTCTCACGTCTGTCTTCATAGAATAACTTCTACATGCATATAATGACAACTTGCCTCTACCTGGTCTTTCCCCCCATCCAAGATATACAAGCATCTCAGGAGCCCATTATGTAACTGAGGCAGGAGAACCTTGCATGAACCTGACTCTCAGTTATCATTATGACTCTATTTTTCTTCTACTCCTCTTCCCAAAAGTTTGCTTCCTATTCCACTCGGTTTTCCAATGGTTTCCCAGGTTGTCTTGGTTACTTTCCTCTCGTTGGTGAGACAAAATATATGACACCTAAAATAAAGGAAGGAAAGGTTTATCTATCTTACAGTTTTTGGAGGCTTCAGTCCATACTCAGATGGCTCCAAGGCAGGGTGGCATGTCTGAGGGGCAGCTGTTCATGGTGGCCACAAATGGCAAGAGCAAACAGGGTGCAAAGAGGAAAGTAAGCCTCCTTCCCTCCCCTATATTGTATGCCAGCTCCCCACCCCTGGGCGGGTGCAGCACTCACACCACCAATCCCATCACTAGAAAGCTGCTTCCATGACTGCATGAGGCTTAGGGGTCACCCAGACACAAACCACAACTCAGGCCATTTAGATCCCCAATGCCACTTTTATCTATATAAAATTCTCATTCTTCATCCTGTGTACATTTTGATCATACTTTACTAGGAAATATGTATCTTGGGATGACAGATTGAAAAAACATTTGCTTCAACACTAGCCATGCAAAGACACATGAGAGTTGAAATCTGAGGATCCTGGAAATTTCATCAAGGACAATGCAGACATGAATACATTAAAATAAGATGGTCAGTTCACAACATTTCTGGTACACAACTAATACCTTAAACTGCTTACATTGGCCTGACATAGTCAACAGCATTCCACTAAAGCTAAAATAGAAATTATGACATTTCTTTGAAAGCAATGTTCTCAATAGAAAGTATGAGAGAAATCTATGTTTGACTTGTCAAGAATTCATGATATTGGACTAAGAATGTAGCTTTATAAGAACTTAAATCAAAGTTGGAAATCCTACAGTGATTGTCTTTCAGAGGACTAAATAAGATCCTACTGAGTTCACAGCTTCAGTCTCCAAGAAACTTCCTTATCTTACACTGGTTACTCCTTGTCCTTACCTACTTCCAATCAAGGTCTGTCAACACTGAAGGTACCCATGCCTGGTGTTGTCACATTGTTCTGTTGTTCATAATCCTTTTTAATTCGATGACTTTGTTGTTGGAGTATGGAACTGAATTTCATCCCCTATTACTCATGTATTTACTGGAAGGTACACAATACTGTGTCTACAACCTGAAGATACTGGAGACTGTGACATTTAATTATTTGATGTGATCTAGTTAAGGTTAACACATTCTTTTATAGCTAGAAGACAATATTTAAATGGCATCTGACACCAAGTCACAGTATGAATTCTGATATAATAAAGTTCATGAGACATTTTTCAACTCTTGTCTCTTCAGCATCTGTATTGAGTCATCTCCTTCTTTCTGGAAACCCCAGAAGCACACAAACAGAGTTACATGGGTCTGTGGTAAGTTTGAGAATAATTGATCTTATGTAATGTAATTTTCTGGGAGGAAAAAGGGTTAGAGAGATTAAGCAGTATTGTTGGGATGTAACACCAAGTATTAGACAGAGCTCATTTTAGAAGTCAGTTTTACTGACACTTCCTATTACATATTTCATTTTCATGGGGCAAAAAAACAAGATGTAGTAGGAGATACAGCAAACGATGCCCCAGAATACCATGTTGGAAGAATATATGTTTGCAGGGGGCTGTGCAGGAATATTTGATGATGATTTTATTTGTGGGTCTACATTTTTTTCCTTTATTTTTCTCATGATTTCAATACTTAACAAAAATTTTTATTATTGGTCTTTAAGACCCACTGGCAGGCAGCTTTGTTGGACACTAATACTATCAGTGTTTATTTAGGATTTTGCTATTAATATCATTTTGATGTAGGCACTAGTTTACAAGGCTGTAGACTAAATGGAATAGATTTAAAAACATTCTAAAATTGAGAATGACAACAAATCTCAGCAAGTCATCAACATGAACTGTTTCATACCTCCTCTGTAAATCTCAGGACAGAGAGAACCAAACAGCAGTAGTACAGGACAAACTCTGAAACACAGAGAGCAACATTATGACTTTGACATTCAATCGAGAGGATGAGCATAAACATCTGAGTTAAGTGCTGTTTCTCTTTGGGAAAAACTATGGAGTTAACAAGGATTTCTGGAGTTGCTCATCTTAGCTCTGTGTGTCATTGAAAGTTGGACAATTAATAATGTCAAATAGGAGAGTGAAGGTGACATACTTCTACTGCTCCCAGCGGCCTGGTATTGCTGAAGAAGGTAGAAATTGGTAGAGCATATTTTCATCATTCTTGTACAAGCTAGTTGTAATTTATTTAGGTTTTGTTTGGGCAGGACAAAACATGTCAGAGGGGGACACACACAATGGAAATATTGAATTATGAAACTATTGCACATGGGCCAGCTCTGGGGCAACAAATTTGAGATTGCAAGGGAAATTGGTGAGGGAAGGAAGATGTAGAGGGCAGCTGCCTATCATTTGCAGTTTCTCTCAAGTTGAAGCAGAAGGAGAGGTTTAGTAACTGTTTGTTGTGGCAGAAAATCATCTCTGAGTATTTTCAGTATAGAGGATTGGGGTCAAACAGATACAGCCAATCTCAAACAAGAAATCCTGACCTATCATGCACAGACCTGCATTTGCCTGCTGACTCTGTTGTAACTCTATCCATCTTCACTGCAAGGTAAGATTTTCTAAATCATGAAAATTAAAGTAAAAATGAAAAACTAAATCCTTGCAAGTTTTAAGCCACTCAAACTGCATGAAAGGTGTCTTATAAAAATTTTTCTTGAGATTGCTGTAGGGGGCTCATTTCTTTCTGACTCATTTTTGTGCCACAAGCAAACTGGACTTCAATAGTTGTGAGTACAGTAGCACCAAATTCAGTCTGATGATAGCTCTGGGATCCTCTGATGCTTGATGTGGAATTCTGGACTTGATCTTCAAGTAGAATTCGCCTCACACAAACTGAAGTCTGAATCCCCTCTTTTGCCTCTTGCAAGCTGTGTGATCTCAGCCATATTACTCAATTTTTCTTTCTTTCCTTTTGTTTTCCTGAAAACAGATATTGTACTAGCACCTTGTGGAGCTCACATGACTTTGAAGACATTGAATGAGATAAATGTGTATGAACCTCTTAAGAGTGGTCACAATAATTTTTGTTCCTTATAGTGCCTCACCTTGGGATGACTTTCTGGGTATAGCCTTTATTGCTAAAATATCTGAAGCTTTGGGTTTGAAGTAATTTTGTTCATAGTTTTGTTTTGTTTTGTTTTGTTTTGTTTTATCCAGAGGCACTCAGAGGAGAATCTCCTAGAGTAACTGGATGAGCGACGAGTTCTTGTCTTACATCTGTTCTGATGATTCTCTGATTCCATGCAAGGCAGTATCTTAGAAAGCAATGAACCAGAGTCTACTGCAGGCTCACCAGACAGGTGAAATTCTGGGGTCATTCTGAAGGTTACTGAGATTTGAGACATCACTGGTCTCTAAAATGCAAAATTTCCAGGGAGGTTCCACTGATAAACTCAAATTCTCAAATATTCACAAGAAGTATGATAATCATGTATTTCTGGGAAATTTCCTCTTTGCTTTTTATCAAGTCTAAATCCTGTTCTATGCCTACAGGATTTTTACGTTGTCTTCATCTCTCTCACCTTTATCTCCAGCTCCTCTCCTATAACTCTCTTCTCTAGCCATACTGTACATGTTTTCTCTATCATAGCAAGTTCTGTTTGGCTTCAGAATTTTGTCTTGAATTTCCCTGTGTCTGAAGGAGTTTCTGCTTGGTCCTCTTTCCAAATGTCATGTCACACTCAGGCAGTTTTCCCTAGATTATCCTATCAAAATAAGCACCCTGTTTATACATTGTTTTGGTTTGTTTATATGACTTAACATAATATAACTCCATTAAAATAGAAAACTTGAATAAATCATTAACCATTAAAGAAGCTACATGGGTAACCAAAAACTCCTAGGTTCAAATGGTTTATAGATAACATTTATGAAGTCATCAACTATGGAAAATTTCTCATCTACATAAACTGCTTAGGGGAATGACAGTAATACATTTATGATGCTAGTGCAATATAAATTTGCCAGAGTATAGAAACAATTATAAACCAATCTCACGTATGAATATAAAAGTAAAAATGTTCAATATATGCTTACTAATTGAATCCAGTTGTGTATTTACATATATCTATCTGTCTATTCCTCTATCATCTATGTATTTATCTAAATTTAGGGATGTACCTATGATATTAGAATATAAGAATATTTTGTTTTATTTATTTATTTTTTTTGCGGCACCAGGGATTGAACTCATGACCTTGTGCTTGCCAGGCAGGTGCTTAGGCTGCTGAGCTAGATCCCCAGCCCCTTATAAGAATATTTTATATAATAAAAATAGCTATAAGAGATAAAAGAGATAAACTTATTAACATTTTATATACATTAATCTCTCCTTATCCCTGGTCTCACTTTCCATTACTTCAATTACCCATGATCCACCATAATTTGAAAATATTAAGTAAAAATTCCAAAAAAAAGAAAATCGTATGTTTTAAATTGGTCACCATTCTGAGCAGCATAATGAAATCTTGTGTTATTCCAGTGCATCATGCTAAGGATAAGATTCATTCCTTAGTCCAATGAATCTCAAGTGTATACACTACCTACCCTTCAGTCACTTGAAAGTTGTCTCAGTTATCAGATCAACTTACCTGTATCAGATGGTAACCCTTACTTTACTTAATCATGGTCCAAAAGCACAAGATTAGTGATGGTTGGAATTTAGATATGCCAAGAGAAGCCATAAAGTGCTTCCTTTCAGTGAAAATAGGAAAGTTCTTGACTGAATAAGGAAAATGACAACAACAACAAAAATAGCTGAGATTGCTAAGATCTAGAGGGGAATGTAAACAATATAGTATATGCAGGGTTCAGTACTCTCCATATTCTAGCTATCGAGGGGATACCTTAGAACATATCCAATTTGGATAAGGGAAAACTACTAAAAATCAAAAGAAATGTAAGAGAATAAAATAAAAGTGTGATATTCATCAAAGGGGGTCATAGTCGAGACAGAGACTCATAGGGTCAACACATCAGACAACCCTGTACTAGAGTCAACCCATCAACCAATCTCCTCCCTAGCTCCCCACCAACATTTACCAAGATCTCTGCCAGGTTTTCCAATTCTCACCAACATTTCCGATGCCAGCATTCACAGTCTTCAGAAACTGAAATGACTCTTTCCTTAGGAGGAGTAGATTAGCAATAAAGAAAAATATAGAGAAGTGCAACAGGCTAGAATCGTGTGCTGGTTTTCCTTATCTCTTCATAGAGGTTTGATTAGAGAAAATTTGTGCCTTACATGGACAACAAAGAAAATTCATTCATTTAATTTCATCACTCAGAAAACATCTTTAATAAATACACTACCATATTTCATTTATGAGACTATAGGGGAAAATGCAAATATCTACTGCTACAGGAACATATAATATCTTAGGAGCCAGGAATCACTCAACTTTCATTCTGCTCCACCATTGTGTAGCTCTATGATCTGTCTGTAATATAAATTTTTCCCCAGGAAAATACTTTAGTACCTTAAACTGTCCAAAACCTATTTGATGTCTAGACATCCTTTTTCAATCATCAAATAACGAGTCTCTGGGGGAAAGACTCTTCCTATTGATGTAAGTTATAGGTTGTTCTTGACTGGCTGCTTTCTGCATTAGCAATGCTCTTGATCTTACCTGCACCTTAAAAGACTTCTGAAAGTCACATCTAATTAACACTGGCTCTGTGCATCAAACTGCATTGTTATGACTTCTTATGCTCAATGCAGGTAATTTTTTAGATCTTTCCAATCTATTAAATACATTGTAAAATCAACAAAGCATAATATCTAAGCAACGCATATTACCTACACCCTTGAAAATGTCTCCTTTCCCTTGTTTCTGTTAGCAGTTTTCACTATTGGCTCACAGTTCATGTTCTTTGTAATGAGCACTCCTTGATTCAAAAATCTTAAATACTTTTACATTGTGACTATTCATCGAATAGTTTTAAGTCCGTCAAAATCCAATTTTAAGGAACCAGATTATATCAGTTGTGTAGTATCTTTTGTAGAGTTCTTGTTGAAATATTGTATTTATGTATCTGAAAACATCATCATAGTTTTGAAGAGAGCTCAATAGATATTTGAATTTGAATAAGTCTCTGAGCAAAAATAAAATTTGGAGGTAATAAAAGGGGAAATAAAGTAAAAATTTCTTATGAGGAACTCCTTATCTGATCATCACATGAATAAATTTGGTTTCTTTAAACATCTTGCTAACTATTCCTTGTTAACCACATCTTCAAAACTGTCATTCACAGGGCTCCCCTCATTATCTGCCTGAAACTCAAGTCGATTGTTGATTCTTCCCTTCCTCACAACCTTCGGGAGCTGAAAGTCTTTGCGGTGAAGTTGAAATGACTCAAAACTTTCGTAATCTAGTCCCCATCTGTTCTGGCCTTATCTCCCACTACATTTCATCAGTTTCACTACCTTGTGCTTTTTCTGATGTATCTAAAACTCTGTGTGTAAATACCATTCTTTTCTAGAGCCTCTGGCTGCTGTGGTCACCAAAATGTGCTCTTCATTTTACACCAGCTACAAGATATTTGTCCTCTTCTGATTCAGATTTCATTTTAACTTTTATTTTAGTACTGGTATGTGATTTCCTCATTGCAAAGTAAAGGCTCTGAGAAAAAAAGTCTCTCATTTAGCTTTGTATTCTCCCTACACCTGGAATTGTATCATTCAGATAATAAATCCTCAGTGTGTATGCATTGAGTGGTTCTGAAGTGAGATCACATAGTCTGCAAAATTCTAGAAAGTGCTATTTTCTGTTTTTGTATTTATGTTTATTCTTATTTCATGTTGAATGATTCTAAATCTTGAACTGTGCATTTATCAGAAAAGCTGTCTGAAGTTATTGTCTCTGATCAAAACTAGGGTGACAGTCAATAGAGTGCAGAGATTGGTCTAAGGAAATGAATAGATGTATTAAATGCCTGGTTTAATTGTGGTCTGCAGATCAACATATGAGAAGGTTAAAAAATATGCTCCAATTTTTATGAAACTAAAAATCTTACCTATTTGTCCTTGCATCTATGGCCGTACCACCCCAAATGCGCTTGATTTCCTCTGATCTCAGAAGCTAAGCAGGGTCAAGCCTGGTTAGTATTTGGATGTGAGACTTATTTGTCTTTGCATCATTTTTGGAATGGCTAATTGTCAAAGTCTACTTTTTATTTTCTAAGACCAATTTTTTTCATTACCACGAAGGGTGACAGATGATCTTTTCCCAGTACCACATGCTTTTCACCACCATTAGCAACTAGTATTCCCATCCCAGCCCATTAATGAAAGAGCAGCTCATCTGCTGAACTCACACTGCTGAGAAAAATTCGTGACGAAGATCTCTCCTCTGTGATGTAGATTCACTTTTGATTGGCAGAGGAAGATGCTGTTGTCATCAAAACTTGTCATCACGAAGCCCCCTCAGAGTTTATGAACGTAGTAAGACACATTGTTCACCATGGAATAGGGAGGGTTTTATGACTGCTAATTCTGATGGTCTTCAGATTAGTTAATACCCCCAAAGTACGCTATATATTGATAATCAGACCAGCTTTCTTCTTTCATTTGGAGATACCTAATAAATATTGTCAGATAGATTTTCTTTCTTTTTTCTTCCCAAGTAGGCATTTACTTTGAAGAAACAACTTGATGAGAAGGTTAGTTTGAATTCATAGGTGCTAAAGTAATCTCCAGCATGCACATAACCAACTATAGAATCTGGGTCATAAATTATGCAAGTCTTCAACTTTTGAGAATTTAGTGCAAACTGTATAAAAGTGATCCCAAAAAGTATAAGAAGTACCATTTCAGAATTTTATAGGAAGGAGCTACAGTATCTTGGCATTCTTGCTAAATTTTAGTACTTTCAGACTTTTAAACTTGATCCAATAAAGCAAGTCAAGTGTGATCTTATTATGATTTTATTATGTATTTATTTTTGTTTTTTACTTCCTTCAGTACTTTGGATTAAAATCAGGCCTCCATACTATGCTACATCCCCAGTCCTTGTTGTTATTTCAAGACAGCATCTCTGTAAATCACTAAATTGCCCAGGATGGGTTCAAAATTGGCAATCTTCTTGTCTCAGGACCAGAGTGCTGGGATTACACTATGCCTGGTTTAAATTTCATTAATTTGATTACAAATGAGGTTGAGTATAAAATGCCTGTTCATATCTTTTTGCCCTTTTTTCCTCAGAAGTTATGCACATCATATACATTATGTATTTTATATATATATATATATATTATATATATGCAACTTAGTTTAAAGCTGCACTGTGTATGATATACTGCATATGATGCTTTTTTGGAATTTAAGATTTTTAAAATATATTATGTAAAATTTTTTTTTCAAATTTTGAAATACATTTGATACAATAAATTATTGTCTTTTAAAATGTTTTATTTCTACTGATTTTTATATATTTGCACTATCAATTATTTTGAGTATTGTATTAGAAGTACCTATTTTCATAAATTTGTGAAGTTCTCATGATACTGTCATTTTTCTTTCTATATTGAAGTTATATTATTGAGGATACATGTGATACTCTTAGTGAAAAGATTGTTGTAATATTATTATTTCTTGAATATTATTTCTTTTGAAAAATTTTTCCTTACCTGTTTACCTATGAATAAACATTTGACTTGGAAGATTTAACTATTATGAGTTGTGCTGTTATAAACATGTTTTTTTTAAACTCTTTCAGGAAGACACCTATAAGTACAATAACCTAAGTCAAGTGCAATTTCTAGGGTGAGTCTTTTTGAAAAATCTTCATACTGATATCCATAGTGGTTGAAATAGTTTACATTCCCACCAACAATGTAGAAGGGTTATTTTTTCTTACCCTGGAGCCTCACCACCACTTATTGTTTGATTTCTTGGTGATAGTCATTCTTTCTCGAGCAGGATGAAATTTCAATTTTGTGAGACCATAATTTAGGTGAAATAAATAAGACTCAGAAGCTTAAATTTCACAAGTTTTTTCTTATATGAAAAGCCTAAAATATAAATCAATAGCAAAGTAAAAGATAGATAATCACAAGATAGGTCTTTTTAAAATTGGAGAAACATCAAGAGATGGTAGGGAGGTGAGGGAAAGGGCACAAAAAAAATTAAGATGAGTTATGTCTATGCTCCAACTCAGCACAAAGAAAGTAATTGTTATGTTTTTATTAGCAAACATGTGCTAATAAAAAATAGACCAATGGAAGTTTGTTTCATGTGATTTAACAATTTTAGCTTGCAATATTTACTACCAACCCACTAAAAATGTTATAGTACACTCATCAGTCATTTATTTGCTGTTGAAAAGTTATATCCCCTTTGAATAAAAACTATTTTACTATGTATGTTTTTCTCTCTGAATATTCTTAAATTTGCTTCTTTTATAATTTACTACAATGTATCTGGGAATAGAGTCCTATTAACTTTGCTTGGAATTCACTAGAGTACAAAACTGAAGATTTACGGATTTAAGCAATTATGAGAAATTTTCAAATATATTTTCTTCAATGCTTTTTTTATATTTTCTGCATTTCCTCTCTCAAGACCCATGAATACATATAAATTTTCTTATTACACTCTCTTTTATATCAGCAAAATGACTTCAGGTTTTGCCTTATATGTAGAATTATTCATAATTTCTTCAGATGAATCTTCCAGGTTAGTTTTGCTATCTTCTACTGTGTTTAACAAACACATATATTTAGTCATTGAAATTCTAATATCAATTATTATGTTACTCATTTCTCAAAATTTTCTTTCTTTTTTATCTGTCTGGTCATACTTTGATAGCTATTTCCCCTAAATCCATAGTTTTGCCCTTCATTTTAATATGCATTAAATACGCTTCTTTAAAGTATACATTTAAAAATTATAATCATTAATGCTATTATAGATCTAATTTTGTTCATAAATGTCTCTGCTGGCCCCAATTTGTGATAGCTTGTGTTCTTTAAGTATTAGAATTTTATTATGAGTCTTCATTTTGTCAAATCCACTATATAAGATTTTGATACCTGCTTTGATGATACATTCTTCATAGGAAAATTTATATTTGTCTCTCACAGGTATGCAAGGGAATCAGAAATCTGCTCCATTTTAAATCATTATTTTTGGTGTTTTTTTGTGCAATTTTAAAGCCATGAAAAAAATTATAAATTGAGTCTTCATAAGGACAGGCATTGACCATGTTGTCATTGCTATTACTTTTCTCTTCTATCTACAGGCATCACACATGTCTATCTCGACTGTCTTGCATGGTTGTTTTCCTTAGTTTAAGTTTTTTGTGGGGAGCATGACCAGGTCTAAAGTTGTAACTTGACAAAGGATCTCCAATAAATAACTGCATGGTATGGTCTGTACTCACTCCTTGCTACTGGTGCTCTGGTCTTTGTTAAGTCCTCAGTGTAATGAATTCTTTCATTAGCTTTTTACCTTTGGCTGTGTGTCTTTCTTAACTGTGGTTTCTTGTATATTCATTCACGCTTATCTTCTGATTTTAAATATTATTAAAAATACAGACTTTTAACGGTTTTATTTTAAGTGAGGAGGGTTCAGTATCAGTATCCTTTAAAGTTTGATTTTTTTCCCCCAAAAGTAATAGACACATTAGTAAACTGGGGTTATTTATTTATTTATGTTATTTGGGGATTTTTGTTTGTTTGTTTTTCTTCTACAAAGAAAATTATTTATTTATTTATTTATCTATTGTCTTTTTGAGACAGGATCTCATTAAGCAATTCAAGCTGGGCTTGGGTTCACTTTGTAGCCCAGGCTGATCTCAAACTTGCAACAATCCTCCTGTCTCAACCTCCCAAGTGCTGGAATTATAGGAGTGTGCCACCATGCCAAGCTAGAAAGGAAAACTTTTAAAAAGTTACAAGAAGAGAACATTTTTAGCTTATAAAATTTTAAGAATAAACTAATACAAGGAAGGGCTGGGGATTTAGCCCAGTGGCCTAAGTGCTTGCCTGGCAAGCACAAGGTCCTGAATTCAATCCCAAATACCACAATAAATAAATAAACTAATACAAGGAAACACAGTTCTTTCAGTTTACTGGTAATTTTGAAATTTAAGTAGTTATCATCCAGGGACAGAATTATCTAAGAGTGTACTGTGGTTCAGAATCTAGCAAAATGTGAACTGATACAAGAGGGGAAAATTTACACAGAGGATAAATGTAAAGGGTATACAATGACCCTTCCTGTCCCCATGTGAAACCAGTGGTGAGAGTGGAACAGAGAAGTGATGAAGCATGAAAATGATTGAAGTATGCTTTGGGTCTGAACAAATCTTCCAAAACAAAACACACTAATCTGTACAACCACTGAAAGAAAGGTTAGAGAAAGTTATAACCTGGAGAGGGGATATGCAGCTTTCAGAGAGAGACAACTTAGGATAAGAATGCATGTGGGATCACTCAGACTTTGACTTTAATGATGGACAGTTCCAGAACATAGCCAAATCATTCAACTTTTCTAAGAATCAACATCTTCTAAATATAATGAGGACAATAATGTTTTGTACTGAAGATGAACTCCTGAATTAAAATTGGGTTATTTATACACCATGTAATACTCTGATGTAAATTAAATATATTTTGTGTGTGTCATATCATTAGCTATGCCTATTTTAACAAACTTTTTAAAATTAATGAACACATAATTAAATAAGGTCCACTATTTTAGTATATTCATGAATGTTATGCTATCATCACTACTCTGCCTCCTGTGATCAGTTGAATGAAAATCTGTGTGTATTCAATGTTACATACACTTGTGTAACTTTATCTCCAAAATGGTTTTTCAGCCCATCTACACTTTGAGCTTGCAAAGACAAGCATTTATTGTTTTTAAGAGATATGAAAACTTTCTTATTTAATTAAACATGGATTTGCTATGTTACTTTGTAAAATAACAGTGTATTTGTTACTTTTTCTCTCATTGTTTTAGACAAAATAC
>RJWT010006090.1:0-29643 GCA_004365215.1 Cuniculus paca
AAAAAAAAAAAAAAAAAATGGAAGGAACAGATCCTCGAAGAAGCCAGTGCAGAAGAGTAGAACACATTACAAATGTGACTGGAGGTGCATTCATTGAAGACCAGGCTTCAGGACAAAGATGAAGTGACTACACCTACATACCTCCCTGAGGGATAAACAATAATGATGATATTCTAAATGGCCATCAGTCACCTAGGTGGGAGACTAAGACCTCCTGACTCATCTCTTCCAAAATAGGTCCTTGTTCTTTCCATGCACACCTGCTACGTGACTTGCTTCCCCACTGGATCAGCATTACATAGGCAGCTATACCTGTAATCTTATTGGTTGATCATAGTTTTGTCCTACATTGTACCCATTCCGTGATTTTGTTCTATAAAACTTCCTTTGACAATTGGGCTCATGGGCAACTCACTTTCCAGGTCCCCTCCTATCTCTCAGGAGCTGTCTCTCCCTCAATAAAATTTCCTACTCTCAACTTCTTTCGTTCCTCAGAATTCATTCTCGATTTTTGGAAACAAAAACTTGGGTGTCGAACATCTAGCAGGTTGGGAGTTATAATACTTTCCTATATCATTTTAAGGTCTTATATCATTCCTATCATACCTGGACTATTTTTGGCCCACTCAACTATTAACCAGGGAATACTGGAGCCCAGAGAATCAAGCCACACAGGTGGTGAGAAGATAAAACTGAGATTGGAACTCTAGCTGTTTTAGGTTCGAAGTAAGTCTTTTCATCATAACTCACTGTGCCCTCATGAGATATCTTTGCCAGTTCATATTTTGTTCTCTTGTGAGACTATGTGGCCTTCATTATTAATTTTATGACTGCTCAGTATTCCAAGGAGTGAAGCTGTAATTGGGTAATCAATCATTTTCCCACTCCTGAAATTTTTTAATAAACTGCCAGGCTTTAGGGGACAGGTCTATAATCCCAGCACTCTGAGAGGCCAAGGCAGGAGGATCACAAGTTTGAACCTAGCCTGGACAATTTATTGACCTTGTCTCAAAATTAAAAAATAAACCAGGTGCAGTGGTGCACACCTATAATCCTGGCATTCAGGAGGCTGAGGTAAAAGGATCATTGCAAGTTCAAGAGCAGCCTATATTGTAGTAGTGAGACCCTGTCTCAAAAAGGAAGCAAGGAAGGAAGGAAGAAAGGAAGGAAGGAAGGGTGGGTGGGAGGGAGGGAGGTTCAAGATGTAGGTTAGTGTGAAAGCCCTGGGTTTAATTTCCAGTATTGGAGAGAGAGAGAGAGAGAGAGAGAGAGAGAGAGAGAGAGAGAGAGAGAGAGAGACTGTAACACACAGCATGAGGGCCAAAGACCACCAGGTTTGTGTAAAGGCAACATGGTGTGGAATTTATTGTGCCTGGGTGCAGGCAGACAGAGAGTAATAAGGCCATCTGTAGGGAACAAAGAGAAGCACGCCTCTTTTATAGGGATGGAGAGAAGGCAGGGGACATTAGGGAAGAAGATTTTAATAAACATCTGTGGTCAAAGTGCTCCAGCAGTCTTACACCTCAGTGGGCAAAGTCCTTGAAGCATCCAGTGTAAATTTTTGGGTGTCTCCAGATGTCCCCAGATGTCCCAGGACCTGCAAAATTCCTTGCCCTATCTTACTCCTTTATGACATCCTGTACTTGCTGATGACAGCTGTGTTCCCTGCTGAGAATAGTGCTTCTGCTGGCAAGTAGGTTGGGGGCTGGGAGAGTCAGGTCCGAGCCTTACAAAGGCAAGCTATAGTGAACATTTTTTATTTTAAAATATTTAATATAGCTCAGCATGGTGGTGCACACCTGTAATCCCAGGTGTCCACTTGGGAGGCTGAGGCAGGAGGATCTCTGCAAATTCAAGGCCGGCCTGGGCTACAAAGTGAGTTCAAGGCGAGTCTGAACAGTATAGTGGAACCTTCTCTCAAAAAGACAAAACAAACAAATAAAAAAACCAAGATTTTTTAATACAGTGATCCATAAGGGGTTCAGCCCAAAAAGAAACTGTGAAATTAGGATATACTTTAAGGAGATCTCTATTGATTAAAGTAATTATCTTATCTTAATGAAACAAGCACTTGTCCTAAACAATTTAATATCAGTAGCACACATACAAATGAACTTCATATGTGTCAAGTCATATGTGTCTTTAGTTCATTTCTAGAATTAAATTCTTTACCTGGTAAAATCCATAAACAACATAAACACTTACTATCTCAGCTTCTAAAAATAATGGTACACTTCTCTTTTGTTGTTAGTTTTGTTTGTTTGTTTGTTTGTTTGAGACAAGGTCTCACTATCTAGTTCAGGCTGGCCTTGAATTTACTATGTAGCCCAGGCTGGCCTCAAATTTGTGGCAATCCTCCTGCCTCAACCTCCTAAGTACTGGGATTACAGACATGTGCCACTACACTTGACTTTTTATTTTGATATGGGATCTTGCTAAGTCACTAAATTGTCCAAGATGGGTTCAAATTTGTAATTCTCCTTGCTCAGCTTCCCAGAGTGCTGGTGTTACAGGTGTGTACCACCAAGCCCAGCTAAAGGAAAAATTTTGAAGTTGGATAAACATCTGTTTTAACAGATAACATCTCATCTTACACTTTATAGGGCATCATATACTTTCATCTTTTAAATTAAAAATAAATGAAAATAATGAATATTTGTTAATAATGAAAAATGAAAAATTAAAAGCTTTGAGTATGATCTAGACAGTATAATTTTGGATTTTGTTTTTGTTTTGTGACAGGGTCTCATTAGTATCCCAGGCTCGTCTCGAACTCATGACCCTTATGTCTCAGCCTCCTGAGTTATTGGGATTACAGGCAAGCACCACTATGCCCAGCTAAGAGTATTGATTTTGAATATTATTCTTCTCCTATGATTCAGTTTGCACCTCCTTTTCTTTCATTTTCTTTTACATTGGCTATGACCTCCAGAAACTGTTGAGTAGCAGCAATTACAACAGGCATTTTTATTCCTAAGAGGGCTTCTAATGTTTCATAATAAAGTGTTATGAATGGCCTTCATCAAATTAAGGATATTTTCTTTTTGTACTTAGGAGTTAAATTTTATCAAAAGTTTTTCAGTAATTTATAAAATCGTCTTTTAAAATTCTCTTTATGCCGGGTGTGGTGGCTCACGCCTGTAATCCCAGCACTCGGGAGGCTGAGACAGGCGGATCATTGTGAGTTCGAGACCAGCCTAAGCTACAAAGTGAGCTCAAGGCCAGCCTGAATGGCATAATGAGACCCTGTCTCAAAAACACCAGGGCCAGGGATCTAGCTCAGCCGTTTATGTGCCTGCCTGGTAAGCGCAAGGTTGTGAGTTCAATCCCCGGTGCTGCAAAAAAAAAAAAAGAAAGAAAGAAAGAAAATTCTCTTTATTTCAATATAATGAAAATATTCTTTAATGTCAACTAAGTTTGTAGTACCAGGATTAACTCTAATTGATTAATTTGATTCCTTTAATTTGACAATTATGTATCTAACTAATTAATATGTCAGGCAATGTTTCTAGCCAGTTGGCATTTAATTAGGGAACTGGCAATGATTCATACCTCATGGAGTTTATATTCTAGTAGATATCTAAGGCTTATTTCTGTTTTATCCTATTGCTGAATTAAATTTTTTTTTTTGTACCGGGATCGAACTTACAACCTTGTACTTGTACGCTTATGCCACTGAGCTAAATCTCCAGCCCTGAAATTAAATTCTAATATTTGAATCAGTGGGGTTTTTTGAATTAGTGTTTTTATATTTACATGCACAATAAGATTAAGGGTTTTTCTGTGCTCTTCTTGCTTTTCCTTTCGAGCTTAGATTAGCCTTAAATATATTGCAAGTGCTTCATTATTTTCTATTCTATAGGAAGGTATAAATAAATAAAAAATAAATATTTTATCTTTGTCTTAGAGGTTTTCTATAATTTGCCTACAAAGTCATCTAAACCTGGGAGTTTTTGTTATCCTTTTTATTTCTTTACTATTTATTTATTTTGTTTGTATTTATTTTTGGTGGTACTTTATGTAGTAGTTATAGTTGATATCCTTAAACAGAAAATTGTCCAGTGAGTGGTGTCAAGGAAATTAGTAGTTTAGTATTGTGACCGTTAATCATGATATCTCAGTTTGAGTTGGAACCACCCAGCCAGTTAGTAACTTCGGAATGTGTCTGTGGATGATTGACACATAGGCCAGCAAACCCCGGAGAAAAGACCCACCCTCATTGTGGTGGCATCAACCAATAGGCTTATAGCTTGTATGGAATAAAAAGGAAAAGCAGCAGGAAGTGTCCTTGTTTTGAAGAGCTAAGTCTTCTGAGCAGGTTCATCTTTTGCTGCTGGCACTTTGGACGTTGTCTCTAGGTCTCTGGTGTCTGCAGCATTTCAACATACTCATACCAGTGACCCTCCACTGAGCTTCTAGGCTTTCCGCCTCACACTGGTACTGCATCTTTGATGCTTCTTGTTCTGCAGCGTTCATCTTGTTAGATGAGCAGATGTTACCTCTGCAGACAGCCGTTGTAAATTCTCCTGCTTCTGATTCCATAAGTCTACCTGATAAATCCCCTTAGATAATAAGACCTGTTTGTTCTCATGATTCTGTTCCTGTAGAGAACCCTGACTAAGAGAGGTAAGAAGCGTCCATTAAAGACCCATAAATTAAAGCCCTGGCCTCCAGGATGGAGCTACTGGAAAGTGGTGGGACCTTTAAGAGGTGAAACCTAGTAACAGATAATTAAGTCATTGGGAGTGTACCCTTGAAGGATATTGGAGACCCTGCCCACCCCTCTTCTTTTTCTCTTTTGCTTCTCAGAAGCCATCAGGTGAGCAGCTTGCTCTATCACATACTCCCAACCATGATGTTCTGCCTCATCACAGGCACAAATGTAATAGGATCAACTGACCATGGACTCAAACCTCCAGAATTATGAGGCAAATTAAACCTTTCTTCTTTTTAAATTGACTACATCAGGTATTTTGTTACAGAAACAGAAATATAACACAAATATCAAGAATTGTTAGAATTCAAATCTCATTTGAAAAGATAACATTTTCTTTGTTCTTAAATCATGAAAATTTGAAATATTGCCGGGCGTGGTGTCTCACACCTGTAATCCCAGCACTCGGGAGGCTGAGACAGGCGGATCGTTGTGAGTTCGAGACCAGCCTGGGCTAAAAAGTGAGTTCAAGGCCAGCCTGAACGGCATAGTGAGACCTTGTCTCAAAAACACCAGGACCGGGGATCTAGCTCAGCGGCCTAAGCGCCTGCCTGGCAAGCGCAAGGTGATGAGTTCAATCCCCAGTGCCGCAAAAAAAAAAAAAAAAATTGAAATATTATTTGGGGGCTGAGGGTGAGATCTCTGTAGAGCATTTGCCTAGCATGAAGAGGGCTCTGAGTTTAATTCCTGATGCAGAAGAAGAAAGGAGAAGGAGAAGGAGGAGAAAGAAAATAAGGAGAAGGAGAAGAGGAATAAAAAGAGGGAGAGAATTTTTTTTTTCCGGCACCGGGGATTGAACTCACAACCTTGCACTTGCCAGGCAGGCGCTTAGGCTGCTGAGCTAGATCCCCGGCCCTTGTGTTTTTGAGACAGGGTCTCACTATGCCATTCAGGCTGGCCTTGAGCTCACTTTGTAGCCCAGGCTGGTCTCGAACTCACAATGATCTGCCTGTCTCAGCCTCCCAAGTGGAGAAATTTTTCTTAAGAGAAAAAAAAAGAATATTATTCAACAGATATATGCCAGAGTTAAGGGAAATTTTTGGAAAATAGAGATCAAAAAAACAGTAGAAACCACGTGCAGTTATGTTCCTGTAACCTCTGAGGCTGAAGCGAGAAGATTGTAAATTCAAGGCCAGCCTGAGCAATTTAGCAAGATCCCATCTCAAAATTAAAAATAAAAGGAACTGAGGATGTAGGTAAGTGGTAAGTGCTCCAGGGTTTGCTCCCCAGGCTGGGAGAAAACAAAAAGCACTCAGAAAGTTAATATGTGAACTCTGCTAATTAGAAGTAAACTCTGCTAGTTAGAAGTAAATGTTTTATTTAGATAGTAATTTACTTGTCTTCTTGTACTTCATGTCATCTTTACTAGTCTGTTGTTACAGTTTTAATATGTTAAATAACCAGAAACAAACTAATTATGTGTTTTCATGATTGGTATGTTACAACAGTAAGTCCTAATAAGACAAACCTACCATTGTAAACTTTTTTAATTCCCTACAATCTGACATCGAGTCCCTAAATATATAAAAATGTGAACACAAAGACTTTATCTTACAGGGAGTATAAACATCAATTTATAAAGAAGAGACATAAGCCCTAGTTAAAAGTAATGTAATTAGCATGATTACAAAAGCACTTCTAATAAAGTAGAGGAAATAATAGGTTGTAGTTCCACTCAGTTTATTGGATTATTAAAAACAACTTCAAAAACAATAAAACTTTAAAAGGGCAATTATTAAAATCAGTTCATATTGCTCTAGCAACTTTTTTCAACTCAAGCAGCCCACTCTTGAATCCTGAGATATACAGCATGGCTTGAGGAAAAATAAAAGCTAAAAATGAGCTGTTTCAGAGTTCCAATGAGGTGGCACACAGGTGACCTAAGTAACAGTGAAACCGATTCCAACAGAAATGCAATCTTCCTGCACATAACCTGTTTTCCTGTCACTGACAGGTCACTGTCACAGTCCCCAGAATCCAACTCCTCCCCCACTACCTGCCTATTCTCAGCTACAGCCTCCTACCTCTCCTGGGTTATTCATGGTAAAAGTGCCTAACTGTCCTCCCTTCTTTAGCCTTCATCCATGGAATTTATTCTAAACCCAGCAGCCAGATCCATTCTGCCATCAAGGTTCTCCAGTGACATTGCATCTTACTTAAGTGAAAGTCGCTGTCCTCACCACAGGTCCCTATACAAACCATTCCCATCATGCATTTCCCTGGTCAGTGACTCAGCTACAGTTACACTGGTCACTTTGCTGTTTTATGAGCATCCGCCTGCCACCTCAGGGATCTTGCAATTGCTATTCCCCTTACCCAGAAGGTTATTTAAATCTATATTCTGGTCGCTATTCCTTTCATTTACTTCAGGATTTTGTTCAATGTCCATTTGTCAGCAAATGATTCCTGGAACACTTTGTTCGTTAGGAGACAGGCTGGTTTTGAACTCACTAAGTATTCTGGGCTGGTCTCAAACATGCAGTGATTCTCTTGCCTCAGCCTCCCAAGTGCTGCAATTACAGATATGCATCACCATGTTTGGCTTCTCTTTTGAAGGGGGCAGGGGAAGGGGAGGCCTCGATATGTTGCCTCCAATTCCTGGGCCCAAGTGATCCTCTTGCTTTAGCCTCCCAAGTCCTGGGACTACAGAACATGCTACTGTGCCTATTGAATATTCTTCTTTCCTGTCTGCCTGTCTGTCTATCTATCTGGGTTTTTTGAGGCACGGTCTCACTATACAGCCCAAACTGGCCTCAAACTCATGGCAATCCTCCTGACTCAGCCTCCCAAGTACTGAGATTATAGGTGTGTGCCACCACACCCGGCTTATGAATATCCTATTTATAATAGCAAGTCTTACATATCCCAATACTCCCTCTATTGCCCTTCTTTAAACTTGTTTTTCTCTATAGAATTTACCACCACATAATTATCATCAATTTTGCTTATTTTGTTATTGTCTAATTGTCCTCACTAGACTGTAAATTGCATGAGGTTAAGAATTTTTGTGTTTTGTTTAATTCCATATTTCTATGACTAACATATAGCAGAAGTTTAAGAAATGCTTGTTGAATGAATGAACACCTGCTACAGATCCTCTAGCAACCAGGATCAAAAACTAGATGCTTACATACATGACCCAAAGACTTTCCTCTAAGCACTATATGGAAAAATAATTCTTTGAATTTAGACATTTTTCACTTAGTTAAAAATAGCAGCACTAAGGGCCAGGGATTTAGCCCAGCAATTCAAGCGCTTGCCTGGTAAGCACAAAGTCATGAGTTTGATCCCTGGTACCAAAAAAATAAAAATAAATAAATAAATAGCAGCACTAAACATTCATATAAGAACCAGACATTCCTATTTACTTCTTTCCTGCCTTAAGCCTTATCCCATCACTTTACTTTCAGAAAGAAATCTTTCCTAATACACTTACAAAAGAAAACCCAGGTTAGCTACTAACTCACACTCACAGTGATCCTCCTGTCTCAGCCTCCCAAGTGCTGGGATTACAGGTGTGCACCACCACACTTGGCTAGAATGCTCTTTGATTTGAATCGTATAGTAATTATTTTTATTTAGTTTTTAAGAAATGAAAAAAATGATATGGCATTCAATTCATATAATAACCCAATAAGATTTAAAGCTGTCAACAGATTAAACTCAATCCTAAACAAGCTTTTTGTAATCTCTTTGACCAAAACAATGTTTCTCCTTCGACCACATAACCATTCCTCAGTGGGAAGGCACCCAGATTTAGAGCCTGTTATGGTGCCTTCTTGGTAGTCCAAGAACACCCTCTGTCTGAGTGCTGAAAAAATTAAAAACGAATTCAAATGCTTCATAAAAGCTAATACTTTCTCAAGTTCATAATCAAGAGTTCTATGGAACTGATCCTCTCTTTACTCCTTGGTGGCAGGTGGTCAGAAAAAAAAAATGTCATGTCATTTGTCACAAAGGCGCCAGGACATTCAAGCCCACATCCCTGTCATTTACTTGGGAATTTGAAGACAAGTCTCATGATACTTGTCTCAGAATTTTTCCCAAACCATTTAGTACAATTGTGGGCATTAATCGCCTAGATAAATTTATTGATCTCTTTCTTTGTTCTACCCATGTAAAACTATACTTTGCTTAACATGCCCTTGTAACAGTTTACCCAGTAATGAGTTTCACTGACATGAAATATTTACTGGAATCTTCTAAGTGCAGGACACAGCAGGAGGTTAAAAAAAATGCCGGGGGGGGGCATGTGTGGAACTTCTTGACCCTCAATGAAATGATAATCTAGTTTATAAAACAGGATGTGTAAATAGGACATATACAAAGAAACATGTGGCAAAATGTCCACTAAAAAATTATGCTTCCCTCAGTTTGCTTTGTGACACCTTAGGAAATTTACTCAGCTTCTCTGAACTTCTGCAGTATGGAGATAACACCTGCCTCAAAAGAAAGTTGCAAAGCTTAATTATTTATGAAGTTCTCAGCACACAGTAAAATTTCAGTGAAAGGTGGCATTTCTTATTTATTACTCTTATTAGCAGAAAAATCATGAACAATAATGTCCTACATTAAGGAAACTATTTGCTTCAGTTGGAAGAATGTGTAAATAAAATCTTTTGTGTATGATTTTTACAAGATTAAATATTCCTTCTAGTGAAGTAGAAAGTGATTTTGATAAAATGCTTGATCAAGCCCATATGAGCTGTTTCTAAAAGAATAATCATAATATGAAAAATTACTCTGTAGATTCTTTTTTCCCTAGTGAAATTTAAAATGCCAGGTGTGGTGGTGTATGTCTATAATCCCAGCACTCAGGAGGCTGAGGCAGAGAAGGAATGCAAGTTCAAGGCCAGTCTAGTACAGAATGAGTTCAAGGCCAACCATGTCAAATAAATGAGAGAGAGAAGGAGACAGAAATTTAAGGAGTTATAAGAACATGAATTGTTCTGGTACTTTATATATCATACCTGATCTCTTGAAACATTATCTAAGGTTATTTATTTATTTATTTTGAGACAGGGTCTCACTATGTAGTGCTAGCTGACCTTGAACTTGCTTATGTAGCTCAGGCTGACCTTGAACTCACAGAGAGCCTCCTGCCTCAGCCTCCCAAGTGCTAAGATTACAGGAGTGCACCACCACACCCAACCTAAAGCGTCTAGTTTAATCACATGTATAGCTAGCTACCTATGTATCTAACATAACCTGCCAAAAAACAGAATCATGATGTCAAAAGGATATTTATAATAATCTGGTTTGATTGTTTTTAAACCAATCTATTATGAAAAGCCTTAACATTACAAGGTATTTTTAAAATTCATTTTGTGAGGGTTTTTTTTCTTTTTTCTTTTTTCACCATACTGGTAATTGACCCCATGGCCTTTGCACTAAGCTACATCTCAGACTTTCTTATTTTTTTAATTTGAGACAGGGTTTCACTAAATTGCTAAGTTGTCTAGGCTGGACTGGAACGTGCATTCCTCCTGCCTCAGTCTACTAGAGTGCTAGAATTACAGGCAAAATCTTCAAAAGTGTCAAGGTTATGACAGTCTGAAGAGATATAAGATATTGGAGAAAGAAGACATGACTATGAAATGCAGTATGGGAGTCTGGTTTTGATCGTACTATGTACTAGCTGCTCTGTAAGATGTTAACTTTAGGGGAAGCTAGGTAAAGGGTATCGGGAACTTTTTGCAACTTTTCTCTAAGTCAAATTATTTCAAAATATTCTTTTTTTTTTTTTTGGTGGCACCAGGGATCAAACTCACAACCTCGCACTTGCCAGGCAGGTGCTTAGGCTGATGAGCTAAATCCCCAGCCCTCAAAATAAAAAGTCAAAAGCGACAATTTTCCTAAAATTTTTAATTAAAAGTTACTAATTTATCCTCCTCTTTCTCCTCAGAGTCCTAATTGGTAAATTCTCCCATGAGTTGACTGTCTTTGGCAGAGGAACCAAGAATAAGTATTCAAGCATCAAATCTCACTTTCATATACAACATGCTTCTGTATCAGATTAGATAATGACACTACACAGTGATCTACTTTTTGAAATAGGGTCTCACTATGTGGTTCAGGTTGGCGTCAAACTTGTGATTTTTCTTTCTCAGTCTGTGAGTGCTGGGATTACAGGTGTACACCTCCACACCCAGCAATAATCTAATTTTCATAATTAGTAATAACAAATACTTCAAAATGGAATGACCAAGGATTATTTTCTCTTAGAACAGTTCTCATACATCTTTACTCATGAAATAAAATTACTATTTATGACTTCAAAGTTCTGTGTCTTGATCCTATAAGACATGATACAATGAAACAACCCTTTGGTAGAATTTGCCTCAGAATTTGCTCTCATCACGCCCTGTGCAGAGGTCTAAGTGTGAAAAAACCAATTTACATCTACACAACATATAACTAAACGCAAAAGTTTTTAACCAAATTCAAAGCAGGAAAGTACAAGTGAAAAGGTTCTTGGAGCAGAGTTATGAGCCCATTTTAAGTAACAAATACTATCTGAAATGGACGAAGAGCCACAAAACAGAAAGAATAGTATGGAAATTCAATAGGAAAAAAACAAAACTGCATTAATTGTCGTTGCATTCTCTCAGCTCCGGTAATCTGTTTTGCTAACCCAGTATGTGGTCTGTGGAATACTAGCATCAGCACCACCAGCAACTTGTTTTTTGTTTTGTTTTGTTTTGTTTTTGTTTTTTTGCGGCACTGGGAATTGAACTCATGACCTCATGCTTGCCAGGCGCTTAGGCCACTGAACTAGATCTCCAGCCCTTGTCTTTTTGAGACAGGGTCTCACTATGCTGTTCAGGCTGGCCTTGAGCTCACTTTGTAGCCCAGATACACAATGATCCTCCTGTCTCAGCCTCCCAAGTGCTGGGATTACAAGCGTGAGCCACTACGCCCAGCAGGCAACTTGTAAAAAATACGAAAAATACAGGACTACCCCAGACTCACTGAATCAAACATCTGTATTTTAGCTAGATCCCCAGTGACTGATATGCACAATAGAGTTTGAGAAATGCTGATCTAATATACTGGGATTTCAGACAATAACAAGATACAAGATACCATATTCATCTCCAAATTGGTGATGTTTAAGTAATTTGACGTTTCATTAAACTACTTCTCAATTTCGTGTTAGAAGAGGAAAACACGACCCGAGAGGCTTAGGCAGGAGGATTACCGTACAAGTTTGAGGCCAACGTGGGCAATGTGGCAAGACCGTCTCAAAATAAAAAAAATTAAAGAGGGCTGGGGCTGTAGCTCAGTGTAGAGCGCCCCCTGGGTTCAATTCCCAGTACCACACACACACACAAAAAAAAGACATGAAAGGTATTTTAGGACAGGGATGTAGCTCAGTGGTGCAGCGCCTGCTTGGCAAGTGCGACGCCCTGAGTTCGATTCCTGGTACCAAAAAAAAAAGTTATTAAATTAATTAGTTAATTATTGAGATAGGGTCTCGCTATGCAGTTCAGGCTGGTCTCGAACTCACTTGGTAGCCCAGGCTGGTCTCGAATTTACAACAATCCTCCTGCCTCAACCTCCTGAGTGCTGGGATTACAGTCGTGCGCCATCACGCCTGGTTTTAAATTATTCTATTTTTTTATTTTGTTTTCTGAGACAGGGACTCACTATGCAGTCCAGGTTGGGCTTCAACTCACTGTGTGGCCCAGGCTGGCCTCGAGATTGTGGCAATCCTCCTGCTTCAGCCTCCCAAGTGCTGAGATTACAGGCATGTGCCACCAGGCCTAGCTATAAGGTCTTTTAGATAGAATATTCTTTATGTTTATCTTTTTATGGCTACTTAGGAAAAAATCGTTCTTTTACAGTGAATTTCTTATTTTATAATTTTTTTATAGAATCTACCAAATTTGTGTTTAAACTCAAATTAAATTTTTATTAGATTTTTTTTGAAAGAGGGCCAGGGATATAGCTCAGCAGCACAGCACCTGCCTGTCAGGCAGGAGGTTGTGAGTTCAATCCCCGGTACCAGAAAGAAAAAAAAAAAAGAATACTAACAAAGTAAAGTATTGAGTGCAAACAGATACCTACTTTTCTTATTCTTTCTTTATTACCCAACCTAGGTAAGGAATATAAACATTCACTAATATGTTCATCAAAGTAAACTTAGTTACAATATAAAGACAAAATGTTCAGCTAAAAGTGGAAAGGATCAGGCTGGGGATATAGCTCAGTGGCACAAGCATCTTCCTGGCAAGTGCAAGGTCCTGAGTTCGATTCCCAGTAACAAAAAAACGAAAAGAAAAAAAAAGGAAAAAGAAAGTGAAAGGGATCAATATGGATTACATGATCCATTATATCTACTTGCCACTCAAAAAAAAAAGTAGACTTTTAATTTAGCATATTTTTAGTAATCTCAACTATTTCATGAAATACTATATAATTTTTTAAATCAAGGCATAGAAGTAGGGTCATACATTGGTGAGTGTGTGTGCATTGTTTTTATTTTTATTTTGGCTTTGCTTTTATTATTATTATTATTATTGTAATGTGAATCAAATTCAGGACCTTGCACTTGCAAGACAGGTGCTGTGCTACTGAGCTACATCCCTGGTCCTGTTTTTCTTTTTTAAGACAAGATTTCTCTGTACTTTAGTCTGGCCTTGATCCTCCTGCTTCAGCTTCCTGAGTCCTGGGATTGTAGATATGCGCCACTGCGCTCAGCATGAATGAGACCCTCTTATTCCAGAGTAGAGTAGAGAAGAGGAAATACCACATCAGCAGTAGCTCTTCCAATGAGACTTTTGATGTCTCCTCCACATATTTTTAAAATTATTTTATTATTATAATATTTATTTATTTATGTTTTGGTGCCAGGAATTGAACTCAGGGTCTTGTGCATGCCAGGCAGGCAGGCGCTGTGTTGCTGAGTTACACCCTTGGCCCCTCCCACATATTTTATGCTGTTAAGTAGCATCCAGAGCTGATGGACTCACTTAAATATTAAATATCAGAATGTGTTAAGCAGTGAAATACATCCTCCCAAATTTCATGTGTCTAAATCCTAATCCCCAGGGCCTCCAAATGTAACTATGTTTGAAGACAAGGTCTTTAAGAAGGCGATTAAATTAAAACAAGGTCATTACAGTGGGCCTGAATCCAACAGGACACAAACACGTGGAGAGAGGACCATGTGGAAACACAAGGAGAAGACGGCCATCTACCAGAGGCTCAGGAAAAAACAACCTTTGACACCTTCATCTTGTACTTTTAGCTTTCTGAACTGTGAGAAAATAAGTTTCTACTATTTAAGCCACTTAGTCTGTGATATTTTGTTATGGCAACTCTAGCAATTTTTTTTTTTTGAGATGATCTTGCTATGTAACCCAGACTGGCTTCAAATGTGTGGTAATCCTTCTGTTTCAGCATCCTGAGCACTGAGATTACAAGTATGCACCACTTCCTCTAGCTATCTAGCAAATTAATATAGCATCTGATCCAGAAGATATGTAGTAGGTATTGAGGAAGGAATGAACATTACATTTTATTCAGCAATTAATTCTGCCCAAAGTTGAAGCTAATGGCTGACTTTCCACCAATAGAGAAAACATTTATTATGAAATAAAAGAGCCAAAGAGATGTGATATAAGGAAAATTCACATAACCTCCACTCTTTTTTAAGAATAAAACATCAACCACGTACAGTGGGGCACGCCTGTTATCCCTGCTTCTGAAGAGGCTGAGGCAGAAGGATCAAAACTTCAAGGTCAGCATGGGCAACTTAACAAGACTGTGTCAAAATTTTAAAAAGGGCTGAAGATGTACCTCAGCATTCCCTGGATTCAATTCCCAGTATCACAAAAAAATAAAAAATAAAAGCATCAGCATTGTAGGTAAATTACCCAGTATTCTGGTCCCCAAATGCATCCCTCCTGCATCCACTGTAGAAGTAACCACTAACTGAATTTGTTTATCATTCCCATGCAGTGCTTATTTATGTATCTTTCTACAGGTTTGTAGCCCTAAGGAATACTTACTGTTTTTGCATGTTATACAAATATCGTACTCTGCAAGTACTGTGTATGTTGCCTTTAGCCTCCTCTCCCTCATTGTTTTGAGATTCAAGCATAGGGATACCCTTAACTCCAGTTCATTCATAACCACTAAATATACGATTTTACTATATTATGATTTTAGTTATAAATAGGATTTATTCTTTCTGCTGTTGATGGGCATTTCGGTTGTTTCGACATTTTTGCTACTATTGATACTATTAAAGACATGTCTCATACATGTCTCTTTCTTTTTTTTTTAAATACATGTGCCTTTTATGATACGCATAGGAAATATCAGATAAGCACATAGGGAAAGGAATCAGGCTATTCACAGGCAGCGATGACCTGTCTAGGGGGCTATAGCCACCCCAAGTCCTACGTGGCTACTCTTGGTATAACAGTAAGGAAGAGAAACCCTATCTACTTGTATATCAAGAGGCAGGAGTTTTAAGATATTTAATAATATATTTTAATTTTTTTCTCTTTCTTTTGCAGCACTGGGGATTGAACTCACAACCTTGTGCTTGCCAGGCAGGCCGCTTAGGCCGCTGAGCTAGATCCCCGGCCCTTAATTTTTTTCTTAACATAGTAATTGAACATATTTTTGGAGTGTGATGTGACTTTTCTTTCTTTCTTTTTTTTGGAGACAGGGTCTTACTATGTAGTTCAGGCTGGCTTTGGACTCACTTTGTAGCCCAGACTGCCCTCAAGCTCTCAAGGATCCTCCTGCCTCAGCTTCCCAAGTGCTGAGATTACAGGCATCCACCATCATGCATGACTGACATTTCAATATATGTATAAAATGTGTAATGATCAAATCAGGATAGTTGGCTTATCACCTTAGACATTTATCATTTCTTTGTGTCAGGGACACTCAAAATCTTCTCAACTAGCTATTTTGAAATATTCAATTAATCATTATCAATCAGTTGTTTCACTGTGCTATAGAACATTAGGAGTTCCTTTTTTCCTACCTATTACACCCTTTTCCCATTAACTATCCTCTCTCCACTCCCCTATCTACTATACCTTTCCCAGGCTCTAGTCACTATAATTCTATTCTCGCCTTCTCTGAGCTGAACTTTTTAGCTTCCAAGTGTGAGACGATACAGTATTAATCTTTCTGTGCCTGACTTTCTTTATTTAACCAGATGTTCTCCCAGCTCTAGACATGTTGCTGCAAATAACAGAATTTTTTGTTTTTATATGACTGGAAAATACTCCAGTGTATATATTTACCACGCTTTCTTTGTCCACCTACCTCTCATTGAACACCTGGGTTGATTCCATATTTTGGCTATTGTGAACAATTCCAGGAAGAATCAAGTCCAGGAGTATGTATGTCTTCAGCTTTTTAAAATATTTCCACATCATTTTCCAAAATGTTATACCAGCCATGCGTGGTAGTGCATATCTGTACTCCCAGCACTCAGGAGGCTGAGGCAGGAGAATCTCCATAAATTCAAGGCCAACATGGGTGATATAGTGAGTTCAGAGCCATCCTAAACTGCATAGGAAAACTCTGTCACAAAAAATATATGTTATACTAGTTTTTGTTCTTCCACTAGTAATATGAGTTCTCGTCATATACTTTCACCTATACTTCATGTTATCAGATATTTTAATTTTTGCTAATCTGATGGAAATGAAACAGTATCTCTATTGTGCTTTAATTTGAATTTTTCATGTTACTATTGAATGTCTCTTCAGGTGTTTACTGGTCATTTATTTTATCTTCTGTGAAATGTCTTATCATTTACCCAAGGAAATATTTCTTACTCTGAGCAACTGTTTTTTTCCACCTATGCTGGCAAGGAAGTTCTCTTAAACAAAATGACAGTCTATATTAGACATCAGAACAACTCACAAAATGACTATAGTCCAGTCTATAGTTTGAAACTTGCTAATCTATACAATTCAGAATCTACAACTGGTTTAAAAAGTGGAGGAGGAAACGCAAATTAAATCCATAATAAGCCCAAACCAAGAGAATCATTCCATCCTTGGGAATACAAAGATGTTATTTAACTGAATTTTTAGCTACCCAGTCTCTGAGTATGTTGCCTGTGCTTTCTGGGATGGTTTTTCTGAGCGGTAACTATAAAGAAATTCAGCTGCCTCTTCCTTTATTCCTTCCTCTTTTTTTCTTTCTTTTTTCTTTTTTTCCTTCCTCTTTTCCTTTTGCATTACTGGAAATTGAACCCAGGCACTCTACCACTGAGCTACATTCTCCAGTTCTTTTTATTTTACTTTTGCTGTAGTTGTTGTTGTAGTCTTTATTTATTTATTTATTTATTTTTTGCGGCACCGGGGATTGAACTCATGACCTTGCGCTTGCCAGGTAGGTGCTTAGACCACTGAGCTAGTTCCCCTGCCTTTAGTTGTTGTTGTTTTCCAAGACAGGGTTTTGCTATGTAGCCCAGGCTGGCCTGAAACTCATGAATCCTCCTGTCTCAGCCTCCGAAATGCTAGGATTACAGATCTGTGCCACCACATCCAGCTCAATTTTACATATTTATTTTGAGACAGGGTCTCACTAAATTGCCCAGGCAAACCTTAAGATTCTCCTGCCTCAGCCTCCCTCAGTGTTGGTATATATTATAGGCATGTCCCACCCTGCCTGGCTAGAAATTCAACTTCTTTAGCAACCACAAAATATTAACAATGATGAATTTATTTGTGATCAAAAGCATGAATTCAGGATCTTTAAAGGACTTTCCACTGGTCCCTTTGTTCATTTGCTTATTTATTTATTTATTTATTTATTTTGAAACAAGGTGTTGCTATGCAGTTCAGCCTGGCCTTGAACTCACTTTGTAGCCCAGGTTGGCCTTGAACTCACAGTGATCCTCCTGCCTCAGCCTCCCAAGTGCTGGGATTACAGGTGTGCACCACCATGCCCAGCATGTACCAGATTAAATAGCAGTTGTTAGTCATGCTGCAAGCCAATTCAGCTTGGGGGTATTGTCAATTAATGTACCCAGAAAGGTGGAATTACTGAAATCATTGCTAGCACAAACAAAACCCTTCAACAAATAACTTATTCTTAATGACTTAAAGTTATTAAATGCTTTTGCTATCATAAAGCTCAGTACAGAACCATTAACCATGAAGAAAATTTTACAAACTCTGATTTAAGGCAGGGTAAATAGTAACACTTTGTAGCACCTTCCCTCCCATACATACACATACACACACTGGGGATTGCTGAACCCAGAGCCCTTTTGAGACAAGGTCTTGTAAATTGTCCAAGCTGAGCTAGAATTCCTGATTCTCCTGGAGTTCTGGGATTACAGGTATGTGCCACCATGCCCAATTAAGCCTTTGAAATTATTTGAAGCATAGTTTCCTAAATTTTTCCTTCATAAAAATTATATGCTTTACAATTATGATGAAGTGGGACAAATCTTCCCATTCATATTTCTATTATTGTATCATAACACAAAATACAAATGTTTTTGTTTTGTCTTGAGACAGGATTTTATATAGTTCAGGCTAGCCTTGAACTCACTATGTAGCCCAGGCTGGCTTCTAACTCACAATCACAGTGATCCTCCTGCCTCAGCCTCCCAAGTGCTGGGATTACAGGTGTGCACCACAAGGCTCAGCTAAAAATTTTTAAGGAAACTATATACAGAAGCTATTGTTTATAAGCCATGAAATCAATTCTGTTTTTCCTTGTCAATACAGACTATGCTGTCAGTAAAAAACTAAAAGGCATACCACTCTTTATTTCTAATAACTAAAGCTGATATTTTTTGAACATTTACTATGTGCCAGGCACTGTACAAAATACTTTTCTGTTCCTTATTTCATTTTATCCTCACAATTTCATGAGGTATAGTATCACAATTTACTAGATGAAAAAATGGTTAGAGAGGTTAAGAACATTGTAAAAGACTGTTGTCTGAGCTAGCCATACTGCCATTCTTTCTCTAAATATGTTTTCAATTGCTATCAAGTAGGCAATCTTCACTTCATTGAATTTCATCTCTACTTCCATCCTGGACTTCAGGGAGAAATGTTAACACAAAGCAACAAGGAGAACGATATATAGAGAATAATCAAAGATAACTAAGAATTCACCATATTATTATTCTGAACCTTATTTACATAGTCTTTGTTTTACACTGAATTGTTTTTTTTTCATTTTTTTGCAGCACCAGGGATTGAACTCACGACCTTGCGCTTGCCGGGCAGGCGCTTAGGCCGCTGGGCTAGATCCCCAGCCCCGGTGTTTGTGAGACAGGGTCTCACTATGCCGTTCAGGCTGGCCTTGAGCTCACTTTGTAGCCCAGGCTGGTCTCGAACTCACAATGATCGACCTGTCTCAGCCTCCCGAGTGCTGGGATTACAGGCATGAGCCACCACGCCCGGCTGGTACTCTGAGTTTTTCCTTGATGAATCACAAAGCAAGAGTTTGGACTTTATCATTGGTTTCAGGCTTATTTTTAGAGGTATGGGGATTCAAAAGATTCATCTGGAGATATTGTAAATGGTTTGCGTGGTTTTCTTCAGGAAGGAAGTATCCTCTCAAGCTTCAGGACCATAAAGGCACCCTTTAAATATACTCCAGTCATTTTGTTCAAAATGTTTGTGTCCCATACTTTATCACTTAATGTTTAACTTTCCACTGACACAGATGGAATTTTATGGGAAATGGAATTGACGTAGAATCTCTAATGATACAGGGGAAATAGTATAACCTGCCAGGTGTTGGACACACCAAGTTCATGTTCCCCAAAATCAAAGTATGAATTTTAAGGAACAACAGAGGTTAAGAGTAGGACATATTTATGGAGAGCAAGACAGCTCCTGAAAGACAGGAGGGAGATTCCAAAATAGGTTGCCTCAGACCCCACTTCTCAAAGGAAGGTTTATAGAGCAAAATAACAAGGTGGATGTAAAATCAGAAAGTAGGTATAACGTGGGACAAAACTATGATGGACCTATCAGATTACAAGTATAGTGGATTCGGTAGTGTTGATCTAACAGGGAAGCTGATCACGTAGTGTGCATGGAAACAAGAAGGACATTTTTTGGAGGAGATGAGTCAGGAAGTCCTCATCACCCACCTAAGTGATTTGTGTCCATCTAGACTTTATTGAAATAAGTGATATCATTTATAGTATATCATTTATCTCTTGGGGAGGCATGTAGGCCTAACCTTCAGTGGGTGCAACAGTTGGAGTATGTTCTCATCCTCTGCACTGACTCCCTTGAAGGCCTAGCCCTGTCTGACTGCCTGTAATATTACTACCTAATTTAACTGCCTATAATAGAATGAATTAGTAAGCCTTGCCAAAACAGTCATCCTTCTCTTCCTTCAAAAAGTTATTTAGCTGGGGATTTAGTTCAGAGGCATAAGCGCCTGCCTGGCAAGCGTGAGGTCATAAGTTCGATCCCCAGTGCCAAGGAAAGAAAAATAAAGTTATTTAAACTCAGGCACGTGGTGCACATTTGAAATCCTGGTACTCTGGGAGGCAGGAGGATGGTGAGTTTCCCCAGCCTAGTCAAGTCATAAATTTAGCTGTGATTCAAAATGAAAAATACAAAAAAAGGAAAAAAAGAGAGAAAGAAAGAAAAGATTTGGAGCTGTAGTTCAATAGAAAAGTCCTGGATTCAAACCCTAGTACTGGAAGAAAATTACTGTTAGTTCAAGTACAAATAATTTTAAAAATGCAAATTATTTTTATCTATTTAAACATTGACTACAGTCTAAAAAAATCACAAATTTCATGGGCAAGACTTTTTCTCCCTTTCTTTCTAAAAAAATGCAGAAAATGGAAAGGTTTTAGAATATATTATACAACAGTTCATACTGTATACATAAGAAAATCGAAACCAAGTGATATGAGAGATCCAAGGTAAATTTTCAAATATAAGTAATTTAGAAGATTTCCAGGTAAATTTTTTCATTAATATTGCTTCAAATGTTTTCAATAATATCTGAATATTTTTAAATGGTAATAATCATATAACATTCAATTTTTCTTACTTGTACCTGTAGAGACAGAGACCCTGCAAGTAGGAAAAGATAGTGTAAAGACCTCATTGAGCTTTATTAATAAGACTGGGTCCAGCATACCCATCCCTTACTTTTTTACTGTAAATTTGTACTTTAGAGTAATAGCCAGTTGTATGTCTCACTACCTTTCCCTGAGGGATACAGGAAGCAATCTATGTGTTGACTCACTTGGTATGATGAATGTGCACGTGTGCAAAAGTGGCAAAATGGGATTTGAACACACCTTATGTTCTAACTGGTTTTGTGTATGTTTACCAGAGCATCATAGAGGGTCCACTAGGCCCACACCATTTCAAGATTTGTTTAAAAAAAAAAAAGTTTTCTTTTTATTTTTCTGGTAGAAGTACACCAGTTCAGCACAATGCCACAAGTAAGCAAGGAAACAGGTAATGTGAAAATGTTGATGTCTATTCTAAGCACTTACTACATATTTGATATTTTATTTTATTGATATCTTATTTTTCTGCTAAGTGCATATTGTACAATATAGTAGGAAGCTCCTGACAAAACAGAGAGGTGATAAGACTATCACCTACAAAAGGAAAGCTAAGCATATGTGCTGTTTTATACTGACATACGAGGCATGTGCATGGAACATGCAGTTGTCATGTATGAAGACTGCCTTGGGTATGATAGTTGGTGCAAAGTTTATTATTTTATTTTAAAGAGAATAAGACAAAACAATAAAACAAAATGGAACAAAATGAAACAATGAGAACGATATTGGATTTCAAAGACAGTAGAAAATCAACAATAGTTACTATATTGTGCATTGTTATCCTCTAAATAGTTGCTCAGACTACCAGATATAGGCATGCAAAATTAATCAAACAGTGTAAGCACTAAGTGGTTTCTTTACTTCAGTTGCTATCATTTCAGAAATTTCAGGCATGTGACTTCTAATTTCTTTTGTGTCTGTGTCTCCTGGCCTTGTTCTGGGTGGGCTGGAGGTCTGAGATTGTACCTTGCTCCTTCATCTTGACATTTTCTTGTGTTCCACTGAATCAGGCAAAGTTGCTGAGTCCCAAGCACGTCCTGCATTGGTGGCCCATCCCGTGGTGCAGGGGATTGGGCTAGGCACCCGGGTTCTTCCAATCTGAGGTTTCCAGGGTGGTGGAGAGGTGCAGGGCGGCAGCTCACCCACACTTCACTGATGGTGATGGGGCTTCAGGGTGTGGTTGGCACTGGACTCACTGGAGGGTGTGGCTTTTCTTCCAGGCCTGTGGCAATGGGCTCACACAAAGCTTCGTTTTGTGGTAGAGTTCTATTGATGTTTTCATTGTATTCATATAGAAATTGATGTCTGATGTTATCTTTTAGGTTTTGCAAGCAAGTACACAGCTGATATGAAAATATTGATGTTTATTCTAAATACACAATACATATTAAGAATTTAAACTGGGCCTGGTGGAGCACAACTGTAATCCCAGCACTCGGGAGGCTGAGACAGGACTGTTGCAAGTTCGAGATCAGCCTGGGTTACAAAGTGAGCTCAAGGCCAGTCTGAATGGCATAGTAAGACCCTGTCTCAAAAAGACAAGGGTTGGGAATTTAGCTCAGTGGCCTAAGTGCCTGCCTGGCAAGCGCCAGGTCATGAGTTTGATCCCTGGTGCTGCAAAAAGAACTTAACACTTTATTTTATTGATAATTTATGTTCATGTTAACTGCACACTCTATAAGAACCCCCTGACAAAACAGCAAGACTAAGATGTCAAGTATGTCCTACAAAAAGGCAAGGAGAGGAAAATGTGCTGTCAGTGTGATGTGTGTAGAAAGTGCTGTTATCACGTGTGCAGACTGCCTTAGGAATGATAATTGAAGTAAAACACTATGTTTTTTAAAGTGCTATTGGTATTTTCATTGTAGTTCACGTAAGAATTTATTCGTATTGTTCTTTTTTAGACTTAGTACACCAAGAAACAGTCAGCGTTGAAAATTTTGATTCTTTCTTATAAACACTCAATAAATATTAAAATTTCAATACTTTTATTTTTTCCTGTTAAGTACTCATTGTTTAATATAATAAAACTCATGAAGTTAAAATTAATAATTTATCGATAGAAATATTCTAAAGAATAAATGTGGGGATAGAAATCTGCGCCCATCCGCCGTCGGCCACGGACGTTCGGGGCGTCCCTGGAGTCCTCCCTGCACCCCGCCCGTTCGCCCGGGGCGGCCCAGCGGAGGCTGCTCTGAGGCCGGCATGAGTTGAGTGTGTGGCCAACGAGTTCTGCCTGGCCATTTGGCTTGAGACTTCGCCAAGAGGCCGCCTCTCCAAGACTCGGAATCTGGATACTGGAAAACAACAACTTGGAGAAGCAAAGGAGGAAGGAGATGGGTCCCCAGGAACCTGGAAGGATCTATCTGTCGGGGAAACTAGAAACTACAAACTAAAGAGATAGAATACAACTTGGAAAAGCAAAGAGACAATCTGCACTTCCCCCTGACTCCCTGCTTGTGGCTTGTAAGAAAGGAAGACTGAGTCTACAAAGTCAAAATGAAAGCAGGGGATTCTAGAGGGCTTCCAGGAGAAATCCAGGGGTGGAATGGATCAGGAGATGTTGAGTGCAGTAACAGCCATTGAGTGACTCCAGTCCACGTGCCTACCACATCCCCTGGAGAGAGTGCTTGGTCAAATGTGATTCAGGGAAGGGCTGACTGAACCCAGGAGGCAGAGCAGCCATGGGTTATCTTCATTTCAAGGTTCATAGCGTTACGCTCCCACAGTGACTGCGGGAGGGACAGCCACAACAGACAGCTGTGGTCAGGGAATTGTGGTCAGACTGGCAAGAGACGCCCCTGAAGGGTTTAAACTAAAGGACCCAGGCTGTACCTACACAATCAGAGGCCAGGCTCAGAGTCAATCACCCTGGATTTAAGTCGAACAATTGGCACCTTCACCCTAAACTTACAGTTAACTCCACCCAGCATGGATCCAGGGTCTGATGGTCTTCATTATGTATCAGTGTAAGCAGAGACATATCTTGAATTGGACACTTTCCCAAAATTGTACATCCAAGAAAACATTAAACCACAACAATATATGTGCACCCATGTTTATAGCAGCACAGTTTATAATAGCTAAATCTTGGAAACAACCCAAATAACAATCAACCATGGAATGAATAAAAAAGATGTGGCATTTTTATACAAAGGAATACCACTCAGCTATAAAGTAGGACAAACTTGAGGCTTTTATAGGTAAATGGATGCAACATAAGACCACACTCATAAATGAAGTAAATCAGACTTGCATGTGTAAATATCATATTCTCTCCCTAGTGTAAAATACTGAAAGAATAAATAAGATCCAAAATATACAATAGATGTTGTGAAAGGGAAAGGGAAAGAAACTACTCAAAAGGAAAAAACAACTGGGATAGGGAAAAGGAGAAAAGAAAGAGCAAACATTATATATATATAACCTTTTATATATATATACAAAATAGATAACCATATTACTAATCTCTTTTACTTCATCAAAAAGAATGGTTTGTGCTTTCATTGTTCATTCGATCATTTTTTCATGTCTATATGTTATAATCTGAACAACTACTTTGAAGATAATAATTGCAATATATTAACCATTGTTAATCTCCTATTATTTTGTTTTGAAATTCTGTATCATTGTTTTTATTTCTTTTTTCATTTTAAAATAAACCAATCTTGCAACCTTTAAAAAAAAAAAGAATAAATGTGGGTCTGACAGACCCATGTTTATGTGTCTTGATGACAAAATTAGTCTTATAGGGCTAGGGATTTAGCTCAATGGCATAGGCACCTGCCTGACAAGTACGAAGTCAATCTCCGGCACCAAAACAAACAAACAAACAAACAAACAAAAAACAAGTTAGTCTTATGTCCCTAGGGTTAAGTTCAATAAGAAAACTTACTAAAAACATTTTTTGCCCTCACAGATAGACTCTACAGGTAGGGTAATTAGACAAAAGAGGGAAAAGCTAGCTAGACTTGGGAGAGGCCAAGACAACACAATTACCAGGAAAAGTTAGCTTCCCCTCACCCACCAGACAAAATGAAAGGGTGATGGGAGACAACCACCTAAGGATTCTTATTTCATATGTAAGGCACACACACACCCCTACACATGTATACATGTTCTCACTTTAATGTCAGTATAGTACACACATGCACACATGGTTTACTTACTCATTAACTCTAAAGCTGCTTTCCTGCAAGTCCTCCCCCCTTATTCATTACAAAAGGACAGGAAGGAACCAAAAGGGCCTAGGTTAAGATCAAAGAGGAGAGTACAGAGCAGATATCCAGAACAATCACCCATTTGGGAGAAGGGAAGACAACAGACCACCTAAATAAAAGGAGCGCGGAATAAAAGCTCCACGGCTTTCAGCTGATACCCTCTATCCCTCACTGTAGCTGTCCTCTTTCTTTTCCATCTCTTCCTCCAAATAATCTGTCTTCTTTATCTTACCTCTGCCTTCTTCAATTCATTTACTGAAGCTAAGAGTTATGTTCTTGGCGATAGTGTGTTCCAGACATGGAGCGGTGCACAGAGCCCACCGGGACACATGGTTTTCATTCAAAGATCCACATTTTCACTCTACTGTATAGCTTACGCCTTTTCTCTTATGTCAAAAATAGTAAAATGACCAATGGGAAGTGTTATTTAGAGGAAAACATTCTTACAGTTTCAGAGGTCACGACCATCTTTTATGTTTAAAGTGGCTTCTATCATTAAAGGATTGAAAACTATATGCAATGTTGCATATTCTTAGCCAGATTAAGGTCCTATTGATCTATTTTACTTGTATGCGTCTTATGATACAATAAAAGAATTTAGTAATACAGAATATATTAAGCTGGTCATTATTTTGGTGGAAATATTTACAAGCATTTGTAGTCACAGATTTCTTGCAGTTGTTTCTTGTTATCTTCCTGACTACAATTCCAGAAAATAAAGGTGCGGGAAAACAGTCACCCACCTTTTTGATACAGACAAGTGGAAATTGATGACTTCAAGATCAGTTTTGTTGCTAAAATTACGTCGTTTCTTAAATAAAATTTTGCCAATGTTCCTTTAGGTTCCCACGCTAGTTTGCTTGCGCCCCCAGGGACAGGAGCCCCCTACCCTTCGCGGCCCCTGGACTGCAGCTCCGGGCGCTCCGGAGAATCAATCTGAGGCCTCTCCCAAAACCGCCCTAAAAGGGATTCCCCTTTGTTCATTCACTCAACAAATATTCATTCAATTTCAGCTGCTTCTGTCTGCGGAAAATCAATACGGGCCTCACTTTCAGCCACAACATCGTGCACTCACTGTCCCCGCCTTAGTCGAAAGCCCGGGAAGCCGGGGAAGACACTTCTCAGGAACTGCCACAGCAAATACTGCATCTGATTTACCAAATGCCGTCCCTCCTAGGACTAAATGGCCTCGACCATTACGCCAGATTCCTTCTCTTTATCCTTCACTGCCACCCATGAGAGCGTTAATGACAAATGGTGATCGTGGTCACGGCTCAGCCGGTATTGCAGCTGAGTCAGCCTCACACTGCGAGGCGCCATTCTGTCTCCAAGCAGGACAGCCTTCAAGCTGCGGCCGAGACTACCGGACCAAGATCCAGGAGGAGTCGAAGAGTCCAGGCTTCCAACACCTCCGGGCACGAGACAAGTCGGAACTCTGCGGGCGTCCAGCAGCCCAAGGAGTCTTGGCTGGATTTCTCAGTCTGCGGGAGACGACAGAGACCCCGGACTCTGCAGCGGAACTACAACTCCCAACACCTTAGCTGCCCGGACTCCCGGAAGTCCATGCCCCGCCCGGCGGAAGCAGCTGAGACCCAGCCAAGAGGCCCGGGGTTAATTCGGCTAGAAAAAGGGGGCGGGAAGGGCTGTAGGGCACTTGTCAATTCTCCACAATGAACGTGGTTTTTGCTGTGAAGCAGTACATTTCGAAAATGATAGAGGACAGCGGGCCGGGTATGAAAGTACTTCTCATGGATAAAGAGACGGTGAGTTTGCTTTTGCTCAGTGTTTGTAAAGGAACCCTCCCTCAAAATAACCGGTCCCATTCCACTGTAGGATTTGATATTAAGTTAAAGACAATGAGGGTCAGTTCTGTACAGAACTGAAAAGTTGTATAAAGCTTGCCCAGTGGATTTTCAGTCTAAATGGTTCGAACCATTGCCCAGAGACGACTTCTACGCGGAACGATGTCTCATGAGAGCCAAGAAATAGTTTGTATGTGAGACACAGCACTTAGAAGACTTTGAGATGGCCCTGTTACTTCCATTCAGCGTTGTGTTTTTAAAGTAGAGCTGTTGGGGCTTAAGCTGGGATGACAGCTTGTGTTGGCCACGGAGAGAGAAAAAAAGAAAGAATGAATGAATGAAAGAATGTAAGCAAGTTTAGACGGTGGAAAAGAAATTTATGGATTGTTTTCAGGAGAAACGTGTTTTTCATTCTGGTTCATTACAACCTGTTTTGAATGTTTGTAAATATTTCACATGTTAGAATTAAATTTAACCAGTTAAATTTTAATGAAAATCTTATTTAAATATTGATGCTTATAACAATTATTCTGGACTAGCATAATCTTAGTTAATTCGTTTTCTTTACAGACTGGCATAGTGAGTATGGTATACACACAATCGGAGATTCTTCAAAAGGAAGTGTACCTCTTTGAACGTATTGATTCTCAAAATCGAGAGATTATGAAGCACCTGAAGGCAATTTGTTTTCTTCGACCTACGAAGGTACTACGTAAACTGAGCTGCTATTTACCCAGGCAAATGCAGAACATTCTGATCTGAAAGCATTAAGAAGGCCAAATAAATTTGTATTATCATCTGTGGTATCATAATGTTCCTGATAACTTTCATTCTTCTTCCCATATCTCAGTTCACCATTTAACAGCCAATTCTTCCTTCAAGATGTCTTTTAGGTTCACACCTATTCCCAAAGCCATTAACTACTCTAACAGAGACCCACATCACTTTATTCCTGTATTAATCTCCATACCTATCACTGAACACCATTGCCACTTAATCTTATAACAGCAATCAGTGTTTTGAACCTTTGCCATTTATTCACTTCTGTGTTCAGGAACCTATAATAACTCAATTTTCCTTTTGTTATTAATCTATATTTAATATAAAACCATTCTTTAACTGGTTTGGTCTATCCTTATGTATCCAACTTTTGTACATCCCAATTCTTCTTTCCACCAAACTAACTAGGCCTGTTTACCATCTCTTGACTTACTCATTTCTATCCCTTGTTTGTTATCTCCCCCATTTAAAGATTCTTCAGCCATTTGTTAGCTTTTGTCCATCACCTTCTAAATCTAGATTGAGTACCTCCGTTAAAAATCCTTTCCTATTTCAGTCTTTATTTTGTATACCCCCTTGCTTCATTTTCGTTTTCTTCGACTTGCATTTTTTGTCACGTTTGTATATTATGTACTTTCCAAAATGCAAATCTGATCATCTCACCCCAATTTGAAATCCTTGATTGACTTCTAATTGTTTTTTTGGAGGGGATTCTTGTTTATTTTGTTTTCTGATATTAGAAATTGAACTCAGTGCCTTGTACATGCTAGCATTCTACCACTAAACTGCGCCCCCATCCCTTTTGATTGGTTTTATGATAAAGATAAAATTTCTATAACAAGGCATGGTGGTGTACTCAGAAAGCTGACACAAGAGGATGGCTTTGAGTTTGAGCCCAACCTGGGCTACATAGTGAGTTCAAGTTCAGCCTGAACTACATAGTGAAACCCTGTCTCCAGAATAACCCAAAACAAAACAAAAACACTTCCTGTTGCCTGAAAGGTCCATTGTGGTTTAATTCCATTTCTCCGTCCTCATTTCAAACTATTCCCCATTTTGTGTCCTGCACCTTAGCTGCACTAGTCTTTTTTTTTTTTTTTTAAAGAGGATACAACAAAGGAAAATAAAGCAGAATAAAGCCACACTAGTTCTTCAGTTCTTTATATTCATTCCCCTTTTCCATCATGCTATCGGACCTTTGAATGTGCTCTCCCGCTGCTTGGAACTTCTTCACTTCCACAAACACCTTTCTCAGCCTTACTAGCCAGGTCAAACTGCCCCTCATAAGCACTTACAGCACCATCTTCTCCATGTCTGTAGTCATGGTTAAAGTTAATATGGTTTTTGTGATTAGTATCTGTGTCACCTACCAAGCAGGAAAGTACAGATGGTGTCTGTTTTTTCTCACTTTCATGTACACAGTACCTACTATATTTTGGATACTCACTAAATTGTTGCCAAATTAATTAATATATTTTATTATGGCCATCTCCTACTCTTTCACATTTGTAGCTCTTAGAGCATGTAGTCATGAAATTTTGGTTTAAGATCTTAGAGATCATTTAGTTACATCCTAACATTTTTTTATGAGAGAATCACTTTAACAGTTGTATAGAATCTCAAACTCTTCTCCTTCATTTTGTAATTTTTACCTAGCATATTGTGAGAAAGTAATTTAGGTTTAAAATATTTATTAAAAACAATGTGTTTATATCATAAAGTTATTTTTAATACATTTTAAATCTACATGACAATTTTTAAAACTTTTCCCATTTAATGAAAAATGTATCTCTTAAACTATTTTTAAATACTGTAAAGAAATGTGATTTTATTTTTTATTTATTTATTTTTTTGAGGCACCGGGGATCGAACTCACGGCCTTGCACATGCCAGACAGGCGCTTAGGCCACTGAGCTAGATCCCCGGCCCAGAAATGTGATTTTAAAAAGCATTAAAGCTGGGCGTGGCAGCACACACCTGTAATCCCAGCACTTGGGAGGCTGAGACAGGAAGATCATTGAGAGTTCAAGACCAGCCTGGGCTACATAGTGAGCTCAAGGCCAGCCT
>RJWT010006091.1:0-29765 GCA_004365215.1 Cuniculus paca
ACATAGCACACCTTGATTATACATTCAATTCATTCATGAATGAAGTAGGGCCCTTGGTTTGTAATGTAGACATTGTTTGAGGTTGTACATAATATTTTATGCTAGTATTGCATACAAATAGTTCTTTCATGAGGGCATGTGGAGTTTTACCAAAATTGTTTTCTTTATATACATTTAACTCTATTTTGTAGAATGAAACTTTATAGGGAATATTTTACAATTAAAAAGCAGCACCTATTCAATGACATTGGCTCAAAATAGTCTTAGAACGAAAGATCTATTTACCGAGTAAAAAAATATCATGCACAGAAAAAAGTAAAAGAAAGCTATAAAAACTTTTAAATATGTGATTACTTGCAACGGATTCACACAGTTGCAGATAATCTGTCTTGGTGTGTGGACTGAGGGAAAAAAAGTCCATAGTGTCATTTAATAGAAATTTAAGAGTAATTTTTATGTAATACATTATTCTAAACAAAATATATGTTTTCAAAGGTCTTCTTTTAAAGAATAATTTAAGATAATTGATAATCACAAGATAAATCACTGACTAATAATTTTTGGGGTTTACAGGGAAAAACTTGTTTTATTCAAAACAACTAAAGAGATTGGGCATTAAGTCTAATTTTACATAAGACATTGATAGTTGGAAAAATTCTATTTTACTGGAAATATGTATTGGAAAAGTGATTTTCTATTATACTTTTCATATTTTCCAAAAAATGAAAGAAGGTAAGGAGAAAAAAAATTATCTCTAAACTTTAAAGTAAAACGTTGCTTATTTAGAATATAGGACTAATTGGCAATAGGAGTTTGGAATATCACAACAATTTTAAGTTAGTATGTGGTTACTAACTAATGTTTTTATACATCCTTATTTTTAAAACTGATATTGTAGAATTTCATTTGAGTAGATGATATCATATGACAGTAAATTAATTTTAAAAATATGAAGTCAATTTAAGTAACCTTTCAACCATTGTCAAAAAAAATTGGGATAAAGAGTATAATAATGATTTATAACCAAAGATTTATAGTAAAAATAGACAAAATTAAAATTTACTTGTTAAATACCAATATAATACTGTAAGTGTGTGTTACATGAACGAGGAAAAAGTGTAACCAATTCTGACTAAAATTGCTAAACCAAGATAAGCACCATATTTATGGAAAGACTGAAAGAAATGAAAGGCTACAAAATATTTTCAAACAATAGTCATGAAAGTGTATCAAATTAAACTTCAAAGCAAAATCTATTCCTGCCTATAGGCAAGATTCAATGCTGATGGACAGCTATTGCAAAAATAACAAAATGGATTACAGCAGTCATTGATTTCCTATTTTCTTGTTCCAAAGTCTTTATTGCTTTATTTGTTTTCTTTTGATTGATTTTATTCTATTTTGCTTTGTTTGATTTTGTTATGTGTGATGGTATAAGCAGCTACTTTGAAGATAATATGCATCATGGTAGCCTCTGTTGTATTCCTGCAGTCTTCTTTGAAGTCCTGTATTGCTTTCATTGTTTTCTTTTGATTGGTTTTATTCTATTGTTTTATTTGATTGTATTATACCTGAGGGTATGGGTGGTATTTTGAAGATAACAAGAGGCATTATGGTAACCATTATTGATTTCCTTTCATCTTGTTTTGAGGTCTTGTATCATGTTCATTGTTTTGTTTTGATTGACTATTCTATTTTGTTCTGTTTGTTTTTATTATGTCTGATGATATAAAGAGCTACTTTGAAGATAACAAGATGGTGGTATTTCAACTGCCTTGTTTTGAAGTCCTGTATTGCTCTCATTGTTTTGTTTTGATTGGTTTTATTCTGTTTTGTTGTGTTCGATTTTAATATGCCTGATGGTATGGGAAATTATTTTGAAAATAGCAAGGGGCAACATGGCAACCATTGTTGGTTTAGTTTTATTTTGTTTTGAAGTCTCGTATCACATTCTTTGTTTTGTTTTGATTGAACATTCTGTTTTATTTTGTATTTGTTTTATTCTCTTCCAAATAAAAAAAAAAGATTCAATGCTGACTCTGAAATTCAATAATTATGCAGGAGTTGGTGCCAGTGAGAGTTTACCTTGTAGACACAGGTATTGCAATTGATTCATTCTAGTCCTCACATTACTTAACTTAGATATGACCTCCTTTAAAATATTTTTGGATTTTTAAACTCTAAAGGTTTCTCTGATCATTATGTATACTGAAAATGTACAACTTTCAATCATTTTATTTAACTCATTAATTAGTGACAGTGAAATATAACCAAATCCAAGTAAGAATTTAACACACTGAGAATTATTCTTCCCTGAGAAAAATTCATTTTCATTTCAATAAAGAAAAATCATTTTTATGACTATAGACATGCAACACTTGCATGGTTGCAAGTTTTCTCCAACTCAGCTTACACCCTTTCAGAAAAATAAAATAGCTAATCAACCTAAAACAATCAGTGTGTAGAATCAGATAAAGTCCCTGAAATTCTGCTACACAGTGCTCAAAATGTTTCTAGGAAAATGCATTGATCATATTTCTTACCTGTTTATAAATTGTTGACAAATTTTGCATATAGTACTTCACATTTGCCTTTATAGGTGATGTCTCTTTCCTTCCACTATTTTTTTAAATTTTTAAATTGATTTACATAGCTATTTTTATTAGTACATGTTTGCAATATGTAATGATTATTCTTACTGTTGCTTGTTGTTATGTATACATAATACATTTCCTCATTTTATTGATACATTTTAGATGTACATAATAATCACATTCATCATAGGGAATTTGTACCTGTGTGTGATGCAACTTCTTTCCTCTTTTTTTCCCAATTCTCTCCTCTCCTTCAACGTCTTCCCCTCCTTATTTACATAAGCTTTGTTTCCATTTTTCCTTGTTTTCTTTTTTCCCTTCCTTCTTTTCCCTCTCTGTCCTCCCTTTTTTCCTTTCCCACTTCTCAATATCTGTTATATATTTTCATCCTTATTTACACTTTCAGTTTCTCACAACAGAGAAACAATGCAATATTTAAACGTATGTGTCTGATTTATTTACTTAATATATGGTACTGGGAAAACTGCCTTTCCATTTGTCAAAGATTACATCTGCACCCACATATCTCATCACATCTCTTTTCAATTAAAATTGAAATGGATCAAAGACCTAAATATTAAAATGGAGACTCTAAATCTACTGGAAGACAGAATCAGAAAAACTCTTAAAGATATATGTGTAGGCAAAGACTGTATGAACAAAATATATATATATATTCACCCTTCTTACAGGACTTTTCTGAAAAGTTACTGGCCTCAGGGAAAAGTATCTCCTGATCAGCTGTCCTTTCACACCATTTGCTTATCCTACTTTCCCATAACTAGTTATTTGTAGTCTTGTTTACTCTTCCTGTGAAAGAAAAGTTCTTCCCTGCCTGACCTTTGAGAAGTTATCTGTCTTAAATTAAAATGTTCACCCACCCTATTAGAATAGACCTAATCTTGTAGCTACTTTCTTCCTTAAGGCAGTAATTTCATCAAAGAAAAATCTTAAAAAATAAAATTAAACATCCCCTTATCTAAGTAGGATTTCTTTACGTGGTAATATTTTTAGAATTGATTTTTCAAATTTGTGTTTTAGTGTTTAAATTTTGTTTCTGGTATAGCTTTTGAGTATACTTATATGTTCTGTGTGCATATAATGTAATATTTATGCTATGTGCATATAATGTAATTCTCTTTTCTAATTGTTAAACATTACCCTAACTCTGTTTTCTCTTTTAATAGTTATTTTCTAACTGTCCAGAGTGTAGAAGTCTCATCTGGATGAAAATGTGTAAATTATAGGTAGATAAAAAGTTCTAAGAGGTGTTAGGAATTTAGTTTGTGGAGAAAAAATAAAGGGCAGATAAATAGAATGGAAAAGCAAAGCCTTCAAAACTATGAAATTAAGGGCACTGGAAATGTCCTGGTAGTGAGAGAAATGTCTTAGGACCAGAAATAAGCAATTGATTGCTCTTTGTATTTCTTTCCTACACAGTGAACTATGTGTCTTTACAAAGAATCTCAGTGAAATATGATTCAGCCTAATAATTCAGTGTCAAAGATTTCTGCGGCAAGGAATTAGGAGGAGGAGGAAGGAAAGCGTGACCTTCTACCCAGAGTACTAGGATCCAGGTGTAAACCACAGACTTACACTGGGAAAGACAGTAAGAACTCAGGGTTCATGGCAGTAACTGACAGGTGGGCAAAAATAAAGATCTCACAGGTGGTTTTAGTGTTAGAAAATTTAAAATCTAGTAGTAGAGAATATATCAGGGTGGGCAATGTGATTGGTAAGTGAGCACCAAACAGGTCAGGCGGAAAGAATGTATAATTAATCTCAAGGTGCTCTCAGTGAATTCCGAAAGTAAGGATTTATAAAAACATATTTTTAATTGTCCTGAAAATTTAAAATAATGTTCAGAATTTTTAGTGATATTCTATCAAAGACATATATTTTGTGTTATGTGGAAATCTCTAGTCAAATTATACTATAGAATCAGATGAATAAAGGATGAGTGTGTTGAAAGGGTGACAGCTACTAATTATTAACTTCTGTCCTTTACATTCCAAATAAAATGAGAAAATCATAGATCTATATTTTAAAAGTTGAAAACAAAATGAATATGTTTTATTTTTATGAATATGGAAAACAAATACTATTATACTTATTTTCTGGTTATTTTTCTACCTCTCAGGATCTCACATCCTCTTTGGAAGAGTACTTCCTTCTTATTTTAACTTACAAAAGTACTAGTGTTATCTACTACTAATAAATTACAGCATTGAAACTCTTCCAAGAACTATTTCACAAGTATCTACCCTGACATCGTATTTAGAATTTGCTTAAAGAAATGGAGTATCTTTTAATATTTTGTGATTATTGTAAATTTTGTGAAGCTAAATTGAAGCTAAGTATAACTATGTGCTCAGTGAATAAAGTAGGCTATAAAATATGATGATCTTTATCCATTTATCATTTTTATAATTATGAAAAACTGAAAATTCTCAGAATTTTTCAATGGGTTAATCATTACATAATGGTAACTGTGGAGTTTTATGAGCCATCGCAGTACTTCATGAAAATGCAAATGCAAAGAAAGAGCATGTATCTAATTCCAAGTTCTTTGTACCTCTCATTTATGTCATTCTGCTGATTTGGACCCCATAATACAAATTCCTGTTTTTCTTCTTGAATCTCAAACTCATGCTAATGTAGCCCTGTTTCACAGTCCGTCCACCACCCCCCAAAGCACAAGTCCCTCTAAACATTGTTTAGAAGCAAACTCACTTTTATGCCTGAGGAAGCAAGTATACTTTTTTTAATTAATGAAGTTTACTGGTACATTCTAGATATATGAAATGATCATATTCATCATAGGAAATTTGTACTTGTATATGATATATCTTGATTGTTTTTTCCCATTCCCCTACCTTCCCTTCAACCCCTCTGCCCCTCCTCATTTACAAAAATGTTTCCATTTTTTCCTTCTTTTCTCATTTTTTTCTTTTTCCTTCCTTCCTTTTCCCTTCCTTCTCCATAGTTCCCCTTTCAATTTGAACTTTCTTTCTTTCTTTCTTTCTTTCTTTCTTTCTTTCTTTCTTTCTTTCTTTCTTTCTTTCCTCTTTCTTTTAGTACTGGGAATGGAACTCAGGACCTATCATTTTCCAGGCAGGTGCTGTGCCACTGAGCTATATCTCTGACTGAATTTGAACATTATCTTTCCATTACCCAATATCTATTATTTTTTTTGATCTAGTACACATTTTACATTTTTGGTTTCTCATACAAGAGATAATGTGATATTTATACATTGTGTCTGATTTATTTCACTTAAAAGCATGATCCAAACTTTCATCCATTTACCTAGAAATGTCATGGTTTATCCTTCTTTAAGGCTGAGTAGTACTCCACTGTATAAAAAACAAACAACCAAAAAAACATATATTCTTAATCTATTCACTGGTTGATGGGTATTTGGGCTGTTTCCAATATTTAGCCATTACAAACTCTGGTGCTATAAACATGGGTGTGCATACATTGCTGTGGTATGATGTATTTAATTTTTTAGAGAAACATCAAGGAGTGTTATACAGATTTAATGCAATCCCAATCAAAATAGCAATAGCATAATCACAGAATTAGAGATGAAATCATAAAATTTATTTGGAATCTGAAGAGACCTAGAATAGCAAAACCAGTTCTGGGCAGCAAAGGCAAGTCCAGAGACATCACTATCCCTGACTTTAAATTATACTGCAAAACTACTGTGACAAAAACAGGATGGTACTGGGAAAAACAAACAAACAAACAAAAAAACAGACCTGAGGATCAGTGGAACAGATTAAAAGATGCAGACAGAACTCCAAACACACGCAGTCACCTTATCTTTGACAAAGGGGCCAAATACATTCACTGGAAGAAAGATAGCCTCTTTAATAAATGATGCTGGCAAAATTGGCTTTCCACATGCCTAAGACTAAAACTAGACCCATGCTCATTATCATGCCCTAAACTAAAATGGAAATGGAACTGTACTCTGGATGCTCTGTAGAAGATACTCTTGGACCAGTAGAACTTACTATGAAAGTCTGGATTTTATAGGAAGGGCTATACTAATTCAATCTACCTGAGATATTTGCAGATATATAACAGGACACTCATAAAAATTGGAGAACTTCATTATAAACTATTTCCAGTTTTAATTTAAAATTTTGGTAAACTGCACCCTGAAGTTATGTCCAGTTCACTTTCTGTTTTTGTAAACAAATTTTACCAGAGCACATCTTTGCTCGTTGTTTACTGATGCCTATAGCTACTGTGTCACCCAAAGGTATCATCATTTAGTAGTTCTGGAAGAATCTTATTTACCTTATTCCCCACAGTATTCCTGAGTTTGTATGTACTCACAGCAGGCTCACCACACTGAATGACTTCTCTGCAATTGACATCTGGAAATTCTTATAAGCTAAATCCTGGAATGCATGTTTAATGAATGGGGAAACACACAACGTGCTGAGGCCTCAGCTCACGTATTTATCCCATCTGTGCCCTCAGGAGAGTCCCCCGATAGATGCCCTTGTCAGCCTTGTCTGCCCACCTTTTCTTTCTTGATCTGCTTGCTGCCCACTGAGGGGATACAGAGTTACATGGGGACCAGAGCTCCTATCCAGAGGTTTTTCCTGGGACCTCAAGGATGGGTTAGACTCAGGCACACGGGGATCAGAGGAGCTGCAAGGCAGCACCTTTGCCTGGAGTGGGATGGGGTCACTTAACTGCCAGTGACCTGCAGAGGCTTTTGGCCAAGTTCCTTCTGGCATTTTGTACCAAGCCCCTTTGTAGCTGAACACACTTTATTTCTAAATCTGTGGAAAAAGGGAGTTCCTACTCTACTTCACATTTCTAATTGAGGAGGGACCTTGGGGCCAAAGTGGGTCCAGATTACAGGTTTACTTCTGTCTCATTACCTTGATGTATCACTCTTGATTTCTCAACTGCTTCCATAGTTTTTGTTGTGTTGAAAATGATTACTTTTCCATTTATTTGGAGTTTTACCAGTGGCCCAAAGCAAGTGATATCCATCATCATTAGAAGTAGAAATTCATTAAGTAAAAATTCAATAATTAAATATTGTTCTCACAAGTTATTAAAAGCTTTTAAAATCATTTTCATCTTTATCACCTAATGGTTACACTTAACATACAAAGAAGACTGGCTTGATGATTCAGATTTTAAATATTTTTATTACTATATTTTTATTAGCATATGTTTTCAATACATAATGGTTACATTCACTGTGGGGAGTTGATACATGTACATAATAGATTTTAATTGCTTTTTTTTCAACTGCCTTCCCTTCCCTGCTGATGGAGGAGTTTCCTTCATCTCTTGGTCCCCCTCCCTTTTGCAAAATATATCTCACTGCTCTCAAAATATATCTGCTAATGAGGCAGGAGAGTCAAGTGTGGGAAACCAGGCTGGCAACTGGGTGTGACCTGTCAAGCACAGAGACCCTGCATTCCTGCCTGCACCTAGGGCCAGAGAGAATTTTCTGGTGAAAAATCAAGCAGGGTCTTCATAGGACAGCCAGGATCTGATGTCTGCCTGAGGAGTGGGAGATACAAAAGATACCACTGTGCCTCTGTGCCCTTTTTTAACCCCCAGAGTTTACTTCTTTTCCTACCTTAATTGTCCTGCACTTGATCTGCAGAGAACATTGCTTTTCTTATTTTCTAGTAAATTCTACCATTTTTGCTTGTTTTGATAAATTTTTTGTTCAGGAAAACAAAAACCTGGAAAAATCTCTAAAAGGAATCTCTAGCACCCCAAAACCTTGCTATTACTTTTGTTTTCCAATTTATTTATACTTTTGATTTCTTATATAAAATGTGCAACATTTAACCTTCTGCATCTGATTTATTAAACAGTATCATGGTGTAAAGGTGCAGTCATTTTCCTACAAATGACTGACTCACATTTGTCCTTCTTTATGACAGAGTAGTACTCCTTTGTGTATAAATATCATTTTCTTTATTCATTCATTTGTGGCTAGACATAGACTGTATCCAAAATTATCTATTATGAATTGTGCTGCTATAAATACAAGTGCATATATCACCATAACAAGATGTCTTCAACTCTTTGGGGAAGCCACCTAGAAGGGGAATAGTTGGTTTTATGGAATTTCTACTTTTAGTTTTTTGAAGGAATCTCCATACTGATTCAGCTATGGAATTAATTTTCTTTTCAAAATTTGGATGAATTACCAGTGTACTGGGTAACATTTGAAGATCTGAAGATGTCATATATTTAGAATAACATCATACGCATAGGTGAAACTAAAGAAATATTCTGAAATTTTCAATTCATTATTCATGTGAAGATTTTTTCTATTTGGCTTCTTAATATAGTTAACACTCTGTAACAGGTGAGTAAATCAAGAATATTATTATGTCATTCTAATTGGAATTTAGCATCTTTTTCAAAGGGTTCAAAATAGTTTTTTTTTTAATTTGTGTTCAAATTATGATGATATAAAAATTGTTTTAGTTAGTTTATAAGTAAAGGAATGCTATGGCTTATATCTAATGGTCATCAAAAACTCACATATTCACATGTGTAAACACCGCATTGCCTCCCTAGTGTAAGAAACTGAAAGACTCAATAAGATACAAAATTCCCGATAAATATGGAGAAATGGTTCTGAAATCCAATGGTGCTTTTATTCTTTGATTTGATTGGTTTAAGTCCCTTTCCTATTTGAAGGCAATATGTGAGAAGATAGGAACAGCTCTTTTGAAAAATGGGACACTACGATAGCCATTGCTGGTTTCTTGTTGTCCGACTTGAACGCCTGTAATGGTCTTTTGTTTTATCTGGTTTTATATTACTTTGTTTTGTTTGAGTTTATTGTCTGTAAATGTATGAACAACCATTTTGAAGAAAGCAAGAGACACTAGGGTAACCATTGTTGATCTCCTGTTGTTATGTTTTGAAAACCTGTATAGCTTGCAGTGTTCTGTTTTGAAATGCTATATTATGTTTGACTCTATTCTGTTTTCTTTTGCTTTGCTTTGTTTTGTTTTGTTTTGTTCTGTTCTGTTCTTTTCTCTTTAAAATAAAAAAATAAAAAAATGAAAAAATAAAAAAAAGAAGCTCACATATTCATAGCTGAGGCTTCGAGGAGGTGACTGGGTCATAGGTGTCCAGTGCTTGATTAGTCCACTGATGGTTTTAGCTGGGTGTGATGTCAGGAGGGGAAGCCTGGTTGGTAGAGGTGGTCACTGGGGTATGGTCGGGATATATGTGTATGTATCCTTCTGCCTCCCTTGACAGCTGCTACTTCCTGCCAGTCATGCCATGAATTCTTTCTCCTCTGTCATGCTGCCCTGCCTTGGATCCAGCTACCAGAGGCTGAACTTCTACAAATTGTACGGCAAAATAAACATTTTCTTCTTTAACTTGTGGGTGTCAGGTGTTATATCTCAATAATGTTAAAATAACTAAAATAAGTTTTAGCAACAGAGAAATGGGGTCATTACTGTGATACTACTTGGCAATGTGGATCAGAAGTCTATGTAACTGACTTGGCAAGGTTTGGAGATGCTGAGTGAAGAAGTTGTCCTACAATTCTGTAAGAAGAGCTTGATGGAAGCTTCAAATCAGAGCTCAGAAGCCCAGAATGCTGGTAACAATACAGCTGATAAAAACTGGCTTAGGATGTTTCAGTTAGGAACAAGATGGAATGCAGGCCTAATCTGTTATGCTTTGTCAGAAAACTTGTCTGTATTTTGCTTCTGTCCTGAGACATCGTAGGAAACCAAGATCAAGAGCGGTTGACTAAACTGACAGAGAACTTTCAAGAGAGTCTAATGTTGAGGTGGTGGCATAGATAATATTGGGGATTTTAGTTAGCTCAATCTTGAGAATCTAGAGCAAAAAACCTAGCAGCATATTTTAAAAGTTTTGAGTTTGTCAAGAAAAGAAGTTCCAGAAAAGTTGCAGCTTGCAAAGATGGCCTTGGGAATGGGAATTTATTTACCAGAATTCCATTTATTATGCTCAATCATACACCACTCAGAGCTCTCTGAATCTAATAGCAAATTTCAAAAGGACTCATTCGCTGCTCCAGGTGATGACAGACTTTGGCATCATTTATGTGGTACTAGTTTTATGCACAAAAAGAATGCAAGAGTTGTGGGGTCAGGAAGGCTCCCATACAGATGTCAAAAAGTCTGGGATGTTAGGCATTGTGCCCCTAAGAGGGCAGTGTGATAAGCAAGTCATGTAGTGAGGGTATATGGAATGAAAAAAGACATTTTTGAGAAGGAACAGATCTGGATGCTCTGGTCACCTACCTGGACGTCTGATGCATATCTGGACTGAATGCACTGGGTGGTACTAATTATCAGTAGTCTCAAATTCTACTCTTGTCTTATGAAGTATGCAAGTCTGGTCATTGTGACTTTGAGGCCTGGTCTTCTTTAGATGTGCCTTGAGCCACAATTCTGATGTTTGTATTTTTCACTTACTTCCTTGAAGGTAAGAGTACATGGCTGACATCATTGACATTGGCTTGTCTATGACTTCTAAAACAGGAACATTTTGGAAAAGGGATAGGTGCTGGTGTTCTGGTTGCCCATCATGGTGAATATGCACATCTGGACTTAATGGACTAGGTGGTACTAATTACAGTATAATCTCAAGTTTCCATTCATTCCTTAGAGAAGTAAGTAAATTGGACCATTATGATGATAGTCTCAAGGACTTGCCTTCTTTGGATGTACCTCTAACCACAGTTTTGAGCTTTTATCCTTTCACTGACTTCCTGAAAGTTCTGTGCCTGTCTGACTGCCTATTAATTTGTACCTAACTTAGCTGCCTATCATAACAGGATTATAGATGCGTGATACTGGATCAGGGTGTGTGGTACTCGATTAGTCCATTGATAGCTTTATAGTTGCGTATGATGTTGAGAGATGAAGTCTGGTAAAAAGAGGTGATTTACTGTGGGTAATATATCTGGGTATATCTCCTGTGTTCCCTTAATGGCTGCTTCTCTCTCCTGCCATACCATGGACCGTTTCTCCTCTGCAATGCCCCACTGCCTTAAATCTAGTCAACTGTAGACTGAAACCTTTATAAACTTGAGCCAAAGTAAACCTTTCCTCCTTTAATTTGAGGATATCAGGTATTACATCTCAGTGACAAGAAAGTAACTAAGCAGGTAGCTTGGGAAAGGGCTGGAGATAAATTTGGGTGATTAGTCACAGGAATAAAAATTAAAATAAAATTAGACAGCAAACTAGGACTTGGGACCTAGTTTGCTAGTTGAGTAAGTGGGTGAGAGGGCCTGAGTTCACGTTGAGGGTTTTAAATTCACAGAGCTACTTGTGATAGGTGATCACTGAGCACCTGAGCAGTTCCAGAGCTCCACCTATCCAAAAGAGTCCAGGACTGACCAAGGGGCAATGTGGAATTTCCGCTGCTCAACTTTCTCTCCTAGTGAAACCAGAAGCTTTAGTTTTTTCTTTTCTTATTTCCAATAAAAACTCTCCCAATTAAAAACTCTTCTTTTGGTTTGTAACGTTTTTCTTCAATGCACTGTCATCATGAGCTCAGTTTGTACAGGATTAACTGCCTAAATGACACTATTTTGCATCTCATATAAGATTAAAAATAAAAGGAGCCAAAGTTGCTTATTGTTTATGCCCATGAGATACAGTGAGCCACAAATTAGTGATTAGAAGAAAATATCTTCAATTGTAAGGAAATTTAAGGAAATGTTGCTAAATATTTTAAGATTCTTCAATTATAAATAAAATTATTTCAACTGTTTTTCTTTGTTTTAAACAAAGAATTGATTCCAATTAGGCTTATGGTTTTAGTAATAGTCAAAGGGATTTAGAAGTCAGATTCAGCTTAGAAATGTCACTATAGGCAACAAAATGCCAGGGCATTATTACTTTTAGTTTTCTTTATGGAATATATAACATACTACAATGTTTTTCCCTATATAAGTAAAATCGAAATTGTGTAAAACATGAAATAAAGTGATTTTTTGGCAGATATGTCCAACACCTAAAACAAGTATCTACACTATGCTCATGTTAGTACTTTTGTGCAAAATGAGTTCAGAAAATTCAATGATTTTTGTCTGGGAGTGATATTTAATGTTACATCAAATCAAATCAGAACAATAGAAAACAAAGATTTACCTATGAGGTTTTTAAAATGCCTATATTTATTAATCAAATTATATAAAATCTTGGAAAAACTGTTACCTTGTTTACAAGATGCCTTTATGTTATGAACTAAATGTTTCTGCCTCTCCAACACTGACACGATAAAATCCTAATCACCAATGTGCTAATTCCAGGAGTAGTGACCTTAGGAAGCTGATCAAGTCATGAACACTGGGTCACTTTATGCAGGGGACACAAGTCTCCTGTTCTCTTTTGACTCCATGAGGTCATCTGCAACCCGCAAAGGGCCCTTTCAAGAGCTCATCTGAGACTTTCATCTCTGACTTTCAACATTCAGACTTGTGAGAAATAAATGCTTGCCGTACGTAAGCCACTCAGTCTATGGTACTTTGTTTATATCACCCCAAATGGACAAAGATTCTCTCTCTTCCCCACAGACGTTTTCTAATTATTTAGTATTGCATTTTCTAATATCTACCTAGGAATATTTTCCTGTATTTTTATCACTGAAATTTTAAACATGCAATTATTTCAATAATCCCTTTCCTGAATTTCCTTCTTGAGCCCTTCCTTTATTCAACTTATGTTTATGCTGATATCATCGAAGATATTTTCATGTCCTCTAGGAACTATTCTCGGTGCCACCTCGTTTGTGTAGATGTTCTCGCTGTAAATTTACCTGCCTACAGCATCCGTGGCTGTCCGCATACTGCTGAGTTTTCCTATTACTCCATATGCTTCCTCAGTAGTTACTCTGTTCCTTTGTCCTCTCTGCCCTGTCCCCTTGTTCGCCAAGCCCTCTGATCAGAACCTGGCAGGCTGCGGATTCTCACTTTCTGATTAACCAATTCAAAGAAGATCAAGACTGTCTCAGCAAAGACCTATCAGAAAGGTTATTAAGTGAACGATTGGTGGCTGTTTTGGATTCTTGCATTGGCATAAAGGCTAAATACCGAAAGCAGTGTCTATCCAGAAACAAGTAAAAAAGCTGTTACTGTACACTGTAGCTAAATTTGGAAAATCTCGCAGGTTTGCCTCATCTCAATACTGACCTAACAGATATTTCATGTTAAAACTCTCTCATTTGCACACATACACATTAATGCATTGATTCAAATTTAACTTTGTCCTAATGTATTAATTATTTTTCTTTGTGCCTTTGGGAAAAATATAATACTCCAGTTGCATTTAATGCACATATATTTCAAACACTGGTACAAAGTAAATTTCAGAGCACCAGCCAGAGACAGTCATCAGATGATAGCATTTGATAGTTATTGTCACTATCAATCAGAAGTAATAAAAGTGATTTCTGAGTGAACAATAAAAATTATGTTTTCATTATCTTTATGGTATATCTAAAATGACCATGAAATAAACTAATTCATTGTACTTTATGGCATAAACTGAATTTATTTCACACACCATCACTAGCAGTTTCACCTAAGTAGATATATAAATTACCAAATAATGTTCCTGAAGATTTGTATTCAGAAATAAATTTACCACCAAAGGTTTTTAACCTCTTCTCATATTTTTAGCATGTGTATTATTGCTTAAATATTCTATTTGACTTTTCACACTGCAAAAATTTCTTCAATTAATTAGTAATATATTTTCCATTATTGAAAACTAACTCAAAATCAAATAATGTTAAGGCACTTAAATTTCACTTATGTTAGATCTATATTTTGTGCATTTATAAAATGAAAATGCACTGTAATTTTAAATAATTTTACTTTAAAATTATGGTTGCCCATAGAAGTAACTTCAAATATTCCTTGCTGCCAACTTTTGTTTAAGAAATGGCTATTTCTTGCTATTGTGATTAGCGTTTGTGACCACAGTTCACTTTCTAGAACTGAGTTTTCCAAAACAGCAATGAGTTCCTATTAAGTAGCTGACATTTGACCAGTTCAAATTCAGACTTGGCATAAATATAAATGACATGGAGAATTTTAGAGACAGTGGAGAAGAAGATCATATATAACAATAACAAAATAATTAAAACTGTTTTTGGAACAGGGTTTTGCTCTGTAGGCAGTTGAGTCTAGCCTCGAACTTGCGATGATGCTCCTGTCTCAGTCTTCCTAGTGCTATGATTATAGATATGTGCCACCATGCCTGGCTTATTGATTATTTCTTAAATTAATTTTGCCACAGATCACTTGGAGCTATGGTTATTTTTATTTTGCCCATTGTTACTGTATTTTTATGAACTCTATGTAACTTTATGTACCTATTTAGAATGTTTCAAAATTGTTGCTAATATCATATATACATATTTAATGAATTCTTATGGCAATTTGGATAATGAAAGCAGGAAATAAATACCATACTTTGCTATTATAACAGTATGTAGGAATGATATATGCCACAGAGCTAATTTCAGGATAATAAAACCCCTTTTTCAACCAGTTCAAAGAGATTTTATTGTCTAAAAGCATAAAATATAGTTTTGCTGTGTTTTTTTTTTTTTTTTTGGTACCGGGTATTGAACTCATGGCTTCATGCTTGCCAGGCAGGTGCTTGTTAGTATAGTTATTTTTATGACAAATGTTTATATCTTAAAGTAAGTTATTATGAGAATAAACAAGACTTCACATTTGGGTGTAGGAGCATGGGATTAAAACAAACAACTCTGCACCAGAACATAAAATGTACTATTGGTCACTCAGTGAATTCTTGCTCTGTAAATAGAAAACTTCCAATCTCCCTATTCCTGACTTTCTTCAGTTATAATACGGAAGTCTGGCTAATGGGAGATTTTTAATGATCTTCCCCTTTGAAGAACATCACTGTTCAAACCTGGGTGTGGTGGGGCACCCCTCTAATCCCATCACTCAGGAGGCTGAGGCAGAATTGCTCACAGTTCCAGGCCGGCTTGGGTTGCATAGTGAGTTGAAGGCTAGGCTGATAGAGACCCTGCCTTCAAACAAACCACATGCTTTAAAATCTGCTAAGAAATGTCAAAAGCTAATATTAAACACAATCCAGAATACATAAAATAAAGAGTGAAGGAATTACAAATACAAACAAAAGCATCATCGTCACAAGTGATGCAAAGGATGAAAAGATTACTCAGAGCCTTACTTCAGTCACGGAGAGCCCCTCAGGGGCTGTTTACACCCAGAAGCCCAACCCTCAGGGAGACAGGGAGATGAAAAACCACCAAGTCACAGCTCTCTGGCTTTTATTTAGCGTGTCCATGTAAGAGAAGAAAGCAGGGGAAGAGCTGTTTGGGCCAGAAACTGAAGGCCAGGCAAGGGAAAGGACAATGGCTACACACACCACGCTTCCTTGATCCAATCTTCTCTTTGCTTAATCACTCAGTTCTCACACAGCCTGTGTGCTTCTGCCTCACAGTTCAACCATTCATTCCAGGCCCAGGTTCCCTACACATTATAAATCAAAGTCACTTTCCTTTTTTGTCACTTCCAGTCCATTTTCCATTTTATTCTGTGTTCGTTATTTTTTACAGTCACAGGGCCATATTTTAACCCTCACATTAGGCTGTAAATTGTTCTATTAGCATCTTTATAATTTGCTAGTTCTGCCTCAAACAGAAATTATGCAATTTTATTGAACTATTAATAAAATAAAGTTAGAATAGTATATTTTAAATGCAGTTCACATATTCAAATAAAGTACACATCTAAACAAACTTTGGTATAATTACTATACTTTATGTAAACTATCTGTAAAAATCACTGGTAGATTATAATTTTATATCTTTTTCAAATAATGTTTTCTGGTTTCTAAATTTATGATTCAAAATTTATGCCTACATTTTGAAGTACACCATCATCTTTTTTACTGAAGTACTGGGGATTGAACCTGGGGACTTCACAATGAGCTACACTCTCCACCCACCTGAATTCTTTATTTTGAGGCAGAGTATAGCAAACCTCCCCAGGCCAGAGTGAAACAAGTGATTGTCCTGCGTCAGCCTCCCAGATTTTTGGCATTTCGGGTGTGTCCTTACAAAGCCGTGATGATGCACGTTTTAGAATGCACATTTCAGTCTTCAGTGATTTGAATTTCATAATCCTTCCAATTTTAAATAACAATTTCACAGATTTTTTTATTTGCAGAAGCTACTTTTAAAACCTTTCTAACTTCCCTAAAACATTTCAAATAGTTTGATGACATTTTTGCAAATAACACTAATGTACGTCAGACTCACAGTTGGTTTTATCAAAATTTTATAGCCATCATATCCCACATGATATTGAAAATCTTAACCGAGTATCCGTAATATTGACAGATAATCGACAGACAATATTAAATGTCATTCATACCAAAGTATTACTAATAATTATCATAATATCACAATATATATATTTCAGGAACCAAAAAGAGGTTCGACTCTTCTTTGTGTCCGTGGTTTGTCCATTTCTACTTAAGAGGAACAGTGTGCGAGCGGGGTGACGAATGTGCGTATATTTATGAAAACTGTTTTACCCAGTACATGATTCTCTATCTTCTTCATATTCCTGAGTCTCTGAATTGAAAAGAATAACTTGTCGAAGACAATAAAGTCTGTATACATACAGACATTCATATTAACTATCTGAATATCTTGTCTCACACCACTGTCTTCTGATTTTGGGGTGTGGTGTTTGTCCTTGTCGCAGTTTTTTCTTATAGATTTAGGTTAATTTCAAATACAACCAGATTTGTGTAGTCATAGGGTTCAAGTCTGAAGATTTTTTAAAATCATCTACCGACTTTTGCCCTTATTTACATCTGTCCTATTTTTATGATTGGTACTGTGGATAATTCATATGCATTGGCAGATTGGAAGTAGTTTTTGCTCTTTCTTTCACTAATCCTGCTGACAATGCTCATAAAAGTATTAAAGAAAGCTCTACACCACCAATGCTCTCCTGCTAGGCTTGACAGTTTTTGCCCCTGAATGATGCTACCCCTAGAAACCAGTAGACAGCTCAGTTTGCAGTCCTCAGGTAGACGTCATTCAATACTTCCTGTGGAGGCTTTAATGGAAATTATCATCAACATTGGACAATTTATGATCAAAACCTTGCTTCGACAAGCTCTTCTCATTCTCCGAGCCTAGAACTTTGATATTCCTGGTTAGGTGAGTACTCGAGTGCCCTTTTCATCTCTTTCATGGTTCACTCCATCAGTTCTATTCCTAAACTATTCCAAGCACATGCCCCTTTTCTGTTTCAGTTGTCCGCAAATTCATAAACTTGTGGTCACTATTGTCTTACTGACCAAACCATTACCTCCCAGCTGCAGCGTCCTCGTATGTCTTGGTTTGTAACTAAGCAACAGCAGACATTAAAGGATATATTCTACTATATTCAAAAAGTAATGTGACAGCTTCACTTTAAAGTATACATTTTTATAGTACTTTGGAAATTACTACGTCTTGAATGTTTAAACTAATAAGAAATTTTACATGGCATCGGAAATCTGTGTGAAACAAAAAGAGTTTTTCGAAACACTTCCGGGAAGATTTAAATGTCAGATAATTAAAAAAACACTAATTCTATGATACATTTCCCAAAATACATGTTTTTATAATTTTAAATGTGCTGATTCATACCATAAATATTACTTAACTAGTATTTGCAAGTAGAATTTTATATAATGCTTGATATATTTCATTAGAAAGTTATTGCCCAGATCACTAAGTAGTTAACGAAAATTAGTATATAAACAAGTAATTCACCTTACCTTAATTTTCCTAGGTAATTTCTCATTGCAAGTTTCCTCTTTCTCTACTTTTTGTCTCATTACATCCTTTCTGAAAACACAGAAAAAGAACTCTTTACACAGATAGCATGAAGGCTTAATAGAGACTGTGAATTCATGCACTACTGTGGAAGAAACCATGCTTTTTAGAGGAACAGTTTGACATTTTTCATTTGGAAAAAGTTCTGAGTGGCCATCAGAAATGAACAGTAGAAGGGAAGGGAAGGTAGCAAAAAAAAAAAAAAAAGAGAAAACATGGAGTCACAAGGCAGTAGCTGCACAATAAATCATGCAGCACACTCAGAGGCACCATCTGGGCATCCCAGCCGAAGCCTGCAAGAGGAAGGCACACATATTTTGTTGGTTACCTGTTTCATGTCGTTGTAGAGCATCCCCATGCCATTGCCCCATATTTGTACTTAATGTAAAGGCCACAGGAAAGGTTGGACTCATGGAAAGAATAAGAAAATTCAAGTACAGACAGAACTCACAAACTCTAACATGCCCTCGCAGCCCCATACCAAGATTCTGGAGAGTTGGGGTTTTCTATTCCCCAGTACATATGGATGAACTTTGAGTCTTTTTTATTTCCTATTTCAAGGTGATGAGATGCCCACAGTGGATGTTTTGCCTGACTGAAATGAGATGGAATAAATACTATGTTAATTAACTTATATTTTTCTGTAGTCAATTGTAACAGTTTCCTATGATAACTGTTAAAAATAAAATGCGCTGTGTTTTTTAACAGTCCTCTGCATGAAGCACAGTTTAAATACTTTAATTTTGTAAAAATGTGATATTAATTGGCCAAGACTGCCAAGGCAATTATAATATCTGTAGGTGGTTTGAAGCTGATGCCGATCATTGATGCTTCATCAAGTTTAGTAAAATGATACTGCTTTTCTGCCCGAATAAATTCTAAGCAAGTGAACCATGTAGAGCCATTCTTTCAGGAACATTTATAAGTTCCATTCAAATGTTAGCTCCCAAGCTTCCTAGATGTCTTTTAATACACTTTCTGCATTTTACTGATAAATTCGTGGTTTGGAAAATTTGCATAACTTATCCAAATATTTATTATAAACCACAGCTTGTTAGAAAGCCTTGAATTTATGTCCTCTGTATGGTGTTTTAGGCTATTCTCCTTTTAACATAGGTATTGCCTTCACTACAGTGAAATGATAGTAGTAACTTATGAATAGCTTACAATGATAAAATTGTATCAGAAAAATATAATTTTCTTTGAAAATTATTTTATATATTAGATATTCATCAGAAGGTTTGATAACTAAATATTAGTTCCCTTGCTAAATACATAGTTAAATTATAAAGTGTAGAATAGCAGTGGTTTAAAATTTGTGATTTTATTTAAGTTTTAATTAAATTTAACATTTATCTAACTTTTTACATGTGATCTAAATTTGTTATAGAAAAATACTGAATTTCAACAATATTTCATATAACATCTCTTTTGAAATATGTAACTTACAAAATTAAAACTATCTCAAAATACATCTGCAAGGTTATTTTCTCTAAAGAAAATTCTACTTTTAAATTGATGCCTCTGATCATATTGTAGATGAGAAATATGGAATTTTACTTAACTAAAAACTGAGAATCAGATTTGGCATAGAAATCAAAATTGGCACAGTGGAAAGGAGAATATTTTTAAAAGAAACTTCAGTCCATAGTCAAGGCATCATCGTAGACTACTTCTATGACCTTAAGAAATTACTTAAACTCTTGAGGTCTAAATTTCACCCTCTGAAAAGTAAGAGAATTATACATAATGACTTCACAGTCTCCTTCTCTAATGTTATACTATTTCATACCTTAAAAGATCTTATCTAAGAGTAGTTTAGAAATGAACAGAAAGTACAAAATGAAAAATGATTGCCACTTTCTTTCATCAAAGTTAGTTTACCACTGAAATATGTTAAATGATTACTTTCACATATTTTCTAAAATGGTGGACCAAGTAAACTGGTAAAGTTCATTCATATTTGTGTAGAAATAAAAAGGTGTCAATACTTAAATTGCAATATGATGTTTTTAGAATATCTATATGTATTATACATACATATATGTGTATATGTAATATATATGTATTAGCCAGCATCCCATCTAAATTCAATAATTACTATGAAAAAGACAGAAAATAGCTACTAAGAAAAAAAATTATACAGAATTTAAAAAGGCCATATGTAGTGTTCTTTTTCCAGATGTAGTTTTGAGATCATTCAAAATGAAGTGTATGATTAACACTGATAGTCCTCAAGAAACTGTTATATCAGGCTTATATTACCTAGCTATTCTAGTACTCTTTTCACATATAGCCCAAATCTCAGAATCCTCCAATCTTGGCCGGCTTAACTAGTCTCCAATTAATTGATGAGATGAAAAAACTTTTTACAAAAATGTCTGTATTTTACATAGTTGAAAATGTAATTTGAATATAAAACAGGAAAAAGTAACAAAAGAGTTGAGCAAGATCTTTCAATGACAAAATTAGGCAGGCTAGTTTGTGTGTGTTTGGGGAGAGTCAGGTCTTTGGAGCTGCTTAGTTATTAAAAAGGCTCATTTGTTTTGCTTCCATAAGAGAAGAGGTCGAAGAAGAATTCTGTAGGGCTGTCTTCCCAAGTTATGAATTTTATTTTTCTTAAACTTGACAAAAGCGACTTATAACTCATCTAGAGAATACAAAAATCGAAGAATTAGAGACAAATAAGTAGATTAGAAACCTAGTGATGGGTGTAGGAGAACAAGCAAGACGGGGGAGCAAAAGTCATCAGAAATGCATGATTCACATATTCCAAGCAGGCACTTCCTGCCAACCTGTGTGCCTGGCATCTTTTACACTGCTAAAAGCTTTGCCAAAGTTAGCTGTTTTCCATTAGGGAGAACATGCAGAAAGTCATTTAAGGATATGGATTTTCTTCTCCAACTCTGCCTATGAAGTTGAAATTTTTGAACAACTTTCCTACCACCTAAATGAAGCTTACAGAGAAAGAAAGTAGATGTTTTTTAAGAATACCAATAAATTGGCATCATACTTTATAGATGGCCTCTGCAGAAAACATGCTAAACTATACCCGGCAAATAGTTTTCCCACACTCCTCCGTGATTTACTAGGACCTTTTTTGGGAACTCATCAGCAAGTCATTTTGAAGTTATCATGCTGTGATTAACTGCTGTGCCACTTGCCTCCTCAACATTCACGAAAAATGCAGACTTGCTACCTATTTCACCCACTGTATGAGTTTCACAGCTGATTCCTTCACGATCTCTCATGCTGGGTTTATAGATTGCTTGAGCCCAGGGGTGCCAATGCCTGCTGATACCGTGGAGAAGCAACGTAGTCAAGTTCTTCTAAGTGAATCTGTTAAAACTGACAACAAGTAATAGCCATTAACTTTGAAGAAAACAAGGACGGTCTCTTTCCTTTAATGTATCTGGAAATGGAAGCTGAAAAATAAGGTTTGAGAAAAAGAAAATTTCATTCATTTTGTTTCCTTTCCTTTCCCTTTATTGTTCAGACTGCTACTGAAAACTTAATCCTAGAGAATAAAGAGAAGTGACTATGTTTTAATGTGAATGTCTGCATTCAGTGACAGGAGAGTAAAGACTTTTGAGATGTGCTCTTTACTTTATTGATATTGTAAAAGAAATGAATGTCAGCTAAGATATATTTTAAAACCTCAATGATCATACATAACTGATTTTTTGTATTCGTATCAGTTACCCTTTCTGGAGTTGCTACAAATGTTGATTTAGTAAGTGCTGAGCAGTTGCTGTTGGGAGGAGAATACACGTGTATATAGAGTAGTATGTGGCAGGACATTTTAGTCAACACTGGACAATATTTAGTTTCAGTTTATGATACCCTAAGATGTTGACATGATGATAGAATTACCTAAGGACATTTTTCTTAGAATACGTCCGATTATCAAATGACACTTGACACTCTGTGTATCTTACACAGATGATAGATACTACAAATGAGTCTTACAGTTAGAGCAATTTTTTTTTATAAAGAAAGGTGTCTTTCATGAATTGCCAGAGGCTACACTAGTAACAAGTTGGGGTTCACATCCTGTACAGTCGCCCAGAATCAGTTGCTTATAAGGCACTGTGCCCCCGGTGTCTGCCCTCTAGTAATCTCTGTCAGGGAGCTGAAACAGGAAAGTCTTCACATCCTTTGATCCTAGGTGAGAATACGCATGAAGGGAGGCTTAAAATTTTCTTTGATCTGCGCATGTCTATGGATGACCAAAAAAGCACCACAAGTCTTAAATTCAGGATTCTAATTAAATTTTACCAAGTAGATAACTTTCTAAATAAGAAATTAAAAAATTATAATTATAAACTGTATTTTATATGGATAAATCTAAAAAAGTCAGACGTCCCAAATTTAAAGACCCAGTTCAAAAATGGGCATCTGAGATGAATATGAACTTCTCAGATGAAGAAACACAAACAGCAAATAAATACATGAAAAAATGTTCAGCATCACTGGTCATTCAAGAGATGCAAATTAAAACAACACTGAGATTCCAATTCACCCCAGAAGGAGTGGCTATTATCAAGAGATCAACAGATAATAAATGCTGGAGGGGCAGTGGGGGAAAAGGAACACTCCTCTATTGTCAGTGGGAGTGTAGACTGGTGCAATCACTGTAGAAACCAGTGTGGAGATTTCTTTTAAAAACTAGAATTGGAGTTTGAACTTGATGAGAATTTGACCCAGCTCTTCCCCTTTGGGGTATCCTCCCAGAAGAACTAAAAACATTGTACCACAGCGATGTATGTGCACCCATGTTTATAGCAGCACAGCGTGTAATAGCTAAATCTTGGAAACAACTCAAATGCCCATCAACCAAGGAGCAGATGAAAATGATGTAGTATATTTATACTATGGAGTACTACTCTGCCACAAAGAAAGATAAACTGGAGACTTTTGTAGGTAAAGGATGCAACTTGTGACCATATCATAAGGGAAATAAATGAGACCTAGTGTGAGAAACTGAATGAGTAAATATGATCCGATATGTCCAATGCATATAGTGAAATGGAAAAAACTGTTCAAAAGGATACAGAAACTGGAATGGGGCAAAGGAGAAAAGAAGGAAGGGAAAAGCAAAATAACTATGTATGTATACAAGACAGTAAATATAGTTATACTATGAACTTCTCTTAGTTCACTGAAAAAAAAAGTTTTGTGCTAATATTGTTTGGACAACTAAATGCTTAAATCTTTCACTCTGAGCAACTGATTTAAAGATAATATGCAATGTATTATCCATTGTTATTCTCCTATTATCTTGTTTTGAAATTTTGTTTCATTTTTTTCTCTTTAAAATAAAAAACCAAATGAATCTTTGCTTAACTTCTACTGTCATATTTCTGGTCCGACTTACTCTTTCTCTTACAGCCTGAGATAAACAACATCAAGTATGTATTGGTAAATGAATGTTTGCGATGGCTAAAACACAGTAGGATCTTCAGGTTCCACAAATTAAATTGAAGAATCGCTTTACAGCAACAAATCACACAAGAAAAACACTGGACTGCACAAAATAGAAGAAAGAAAATCACTTATAGTGCAATTATAGTGCATTTTTCTCTCTTTAAAATAAAATTAAAAATAAAATAAAATGCATTCCTGTAAAAAAAAATCACACACACATACACACACACGCACACACACATGCACACAGAGAACAGCAGAAACTGAAGTGGTGTTGCATTATTTCCACTATTCCTAGAATATGAGTGATTTTAGATCAGGAAAGATGACATATGCCTCTCCGAAACCGTAACCTGACTGGATAGCTTGCAATCTGCCTTACATCTCTATGCCATAGACAGTGATGTGTGTGAGATGAAGAAGAAGAACAAGAGAATTTTACTCTGGATCATATGGTAGGGCTCTAATTAACAATAAAAATCTAGGCTTGCTTAGATTTAAAATAACATTTATTTTTAAACCTTAAAAATCTTGTGATCCAAAGGTGATTTTAATAAGCAGTGTGGCTGTATTCAAGTCTGCAAAATGCCATTTGTAAATGAGCATAAAAATAAAATACGTTATTTTGCATTTGTGAGAATAAGAAGGGTTCAATGTACCTTAATAGTCTAGGGATACTAAATTAGCCTAACTGAACTTTCTTTAGTAAGTCTTTACATTGGTCTTCTACATTTACAGTCTCAACTGGTTTCATAGACAGCTGGATATCAAATTATTTTTAGCTTACATTGAAAACAACTTTGAGCAATTTCTGTTTTTAGAATACTGTTACTAACTCAAAGGTAGCTTTCGTGCAAATTTATATCATGATGCATAAAGAGATAGATAACCAAAGTTTTTTTGGGGGGTGGGTGTGTGAGAAACTGCAAGATAATTCCTGAAAATTCAGTATTACCTGTCTTTGGTCTTTTAATTTTACTAGTAGAGTCTTTTGAAGGCAAATATTTTATTTATTTATTTTTTGAAATCACATGTACTGTATTTTTAAAGTTTATGATTTAGGAATAAAAATTTTAAATAATTGTCCAAATTACCAAAACATAAGAATTACTAAGAAATACAATTTCAGAAATGATAACAGAAGAAATTGTAGTGAAGAAAGAAGCGACTTGCCGGGGGAGCAAGATGAGGGTTTTGTTTTATGTGCAAAAAGGTGCCAAACATTGAATAACTCTGTCCCACATTTGAGAGCATGTGCCTGGAACTAGATGAGTACTGAATGTTTTGCCATTGCCACCAACTGCATCACTTACAAATGAGAATGTTTTGTGCTAGAGATTTTAAGTTAAGCAGAAAGAAAGGCTATGACAGCCACTGCGCAAAGCTTTGAGTAAAGCTGTCTGCGATCATTTTTCCAAAGTCAGTCCCATACCCCAATATTATATATCATCTTTCTTGTTTTACTCAAGTTTTCAGGTATTGTAATAGAAAATGTTCTGAGTGAGTATTTTCTGAGTCGCCAGTTTTGCTAAATTTCTCTGCTGCTACCAGTGAGGGCAATGGACAGAGGTGGTGTGACCAGCCAGAATGAATGACAATTTTGCCACTGAGTGTCTGATTTTCAAGAGGTGTAGAAGTTACATTTCATCTGTTTCTCCAAGATGATAGATGACTGGGACAGATGCAGGACTCCAGGAAATTCTGTACAGTGGGTCAAAACAAAATAGGAGCCGCAGCTGCCAGGTGAGTTAGTGTACTGTGTAGCTGAAGTAGTCAGAGCCATCAATACACATCAGAGATGGGGCCCTAGGGGGCAGAACTCACGCATGCTAAGTAGCTAAGTACATGGAGGAGGAGCTCAGAGAGCTTTGACGTCAGTAGCTATGGGAAAGGAACAAAGAAGTAGATGTGTAATACAGAGCATAAATGAAAACGGTTAATCCTGAAATGAGTGGGGCAGTGCGCACCTGGGACCTCAGCACTCTGTGAACCTGAGGCAGGAGGATCTCAAATTTGGGCTCAGCCTGGGAAAAGGAATGAGTTAACAAGACCCTGTCTCACAACAAAACAAAATGAGACAAAACCAAACACCAGCAGATACTGTTCACTTGAAGGAGAGAACAGTCTTTAATGAAACACAATACTGAAGTTTTAAACAGCACCTTAAAAGCAGACCAAATAGACTAATTAATATCCAAACATCAAAAATGTTGTGGAATTGACAGAGGTGTTGCAAAGGAATTTTAGTAAAGTGCAATGATACCATTTATTTTAAAAAATTACATCTCTGTTGAACATACTTTCTTGAAAGTATATGCCTTCTCAGTAAACAGGAATAAACACTAGTTTCAAATAGCTATTGATTGGCATTTTAAAGCTGTTTCTGTATTTGAAATTAAATTTTGTGTTAGATGCACTACTTTGCAATATGGAAATACCGCTACCTCATATATCCAAATGGATACCTTGAGGACTGCAAATTGACCAAAATATAAATTTCTGGTTCACTCTTTTGTGCACATCATCTTGATCATATATACTTCAGATCCACACTCGATGTGAAACTTACGTTGTTATTTTGTTTTATATAGCTATATGAAGCATTAAAACTCAGATGACTTTTAAAATTTCATCAAGAAATCACAGAGGCCAACTATTTATTTCCCAAAGCAGTTACATTTTCTACTTGCAACAATTGGTCTGCTTTTGCACTTGTCCTAAATGAGCCATGTTTCATCACTATGTGGTATTCATTATCCCAATGTGCACATTTTAATAAGTAGAGAGCTAATCTAAGGATAATAATATTCTTAAGTTTAAAATCTCTAATGGGTCATAAGTATTTCAAATTGCAGGCTCTTCTTATGTAATAAGGCTTAAGTAATCAAGGATGAAGCTAATCAGGGAACTGACAGGTATGATAATATGTTTCTTAAAATATAAAAATTATAATTCCCTAGGACTTTTATTTAAAGTATTATTGATTTGAATACTGTTTTCAAGCACTATTTTATTTAGATAACAATATGTGCACTTTCAGTTTGGCTTTTGAATAAAGTGTTTGAAATAATAACTATGACTTATTTTAATAAGGACAAAACACCAAGGTTGCACTTACATTATGAATGTCCAATAATTAGACAGCAATATTGTCTCAAAAATTTGAATATTTATCTATATGTATGAAAATATGTGATTTAATATAGGAATTTATTTACCAAATGAGATTGGTAAAAAAAGTTGTATAAGCATATATATATATACATACATCTATATATATAATGGTTTATATCTGGATGTCACCCCAAAACTGCATGCATTCATAGGTGGGACTTTTGAAAAGTGATTGAATCATGGGGGTGTGATACTTATTGGTGCATTAGTTCACTGATGAGTTTTTAGCTAAATGTGATGTTGGGAGTTAACGCCTGGGCGAAGGGGGGTGGGTCACTGTAGGTGTGGGTCACTGCAGGTGTGGCCTGGTAGTGTCTATCTCCCTCCTTCCTCCTTGATTCCTCTGCTTCCTGGTGCTGTGTTATAAGCAGCAAAGCCTTCTCTGCCATTGTGCCCTGCCTTGGAGTCAGCCAACTATGGGCTGAAACCTCTATGAACTGTGAACCAAAATCTACTTTTCCTCCTGTAAATCACAGGTTGCATTGTGTCCCAGTGATCAGGATGTAGCTAAGATGATATACTTAAAAATAATTTTCTATGAATAAAATTATATAAGGAAAACTAAATACTTCATATATGTCATTTATTATAGTGGCACATATAGAGCCTACTTATATTAAATGCTGTATGCTGACAGTACTTTATATTTGGGTGATCCCTGCTCTCTAGTATTGGTAGTAGTAGCAATTTTAACCCAAAAATAAAGTTTTTGAGCATAAAGGACTATGTTTATCCTCATTTCTCATGAACTCGAGGATCTCTGCACTCTCATATAAGGCAACATCTGATTTCTAGAAACAAGGACTTCTAAGGGCTAATTAGCTATTGATTCACTAATATGCCAGGTGACCCATATGCAATTGAATACTCTTTCTCAATAATTGATTGTTATCTTGAAGAATTAATTGCACTTTTGGTAGTTATTATAAATAATTAAATACCTACCAGAATCAATAATTCTTTTCTATACTCATAGATTATCAATTTCTATCATTTTGGGGAGTGCAATATAGAAAAGATTTGTCTTAATTAACATACCCTGAGGATTTCTTTTGGGGAAGAATGCTTTCTCAAAGCTCATGTTTACAATTTGAACTAGTAATGCTTCCACTATAAAAGTCTGCTACATCTTGCATTAATTTTCTGTGGGATTTCATGGTGTCTCCCAGCTTTAGCCGCCTGAGTGAGAAATGGAGTTTATCTTTTCTGTCAAACCACAATGCGAAAGCAACTCCATTTTACATTTTCGTGACTGAGGCATCTACTCACTCTCCAGCCCCTGTCTGTTAGTATCCTGAGATCCAACTATGTCCTTTTCTCCAGAACACTGCTGATTTCCAAGGTAAGAACCAAGAACTTTCTGTTACAAACCTCATGTCCCCTCTCTAACTTACCCAGCAATTCGCTACCCTCCACACCCAGACCCCTCGAGTAGGTCACCCATGATAGATTTTAAACCTTTGAATTCAGTCAACGAATTAAAGCATAGCTGCTTCCCATGCTTTAGGTGTAAAAGGGAAATCCCCCCTGTGTCCTGCACACCTGCTACCTCATTGCTGGGATGTGCTTGCACCCTTCTGTAAAAGTGTCTTGTGGAGATTCCTTGGTGTCTGAGTGCTTCATTATATGCACCAACAAATTAAGTATGGGGGCTTATTTCAAACACCTGTCATAACAGTGGGGTGACATTTTCAATTTTCAATGGCAGGAAAAATGATAATTGCTACCTAAACTTTAATAATCCAAATGTCTGATTCTTGGTGCTGTAAAATTCCTCCCGTTCTCTTGACTTGAGAGCTCACTTTTGTGTAGCACAGAGTAATAGCGCACTGTCTTGATATACCAAATTTCACTCACTCATTCATCTACTGAAGCACATTTTGTTTTTTCCAAGGATTATTAATAAATAGAGCTCTTCTGGGTATGTGTATACAGGCTGTGACATGCAACCTCACCTAACCACCATGTCATACACATTTTTGTTTCGATTGTGCTGGTCAGCATACTTTCAAGTGTCCAAGAAAATGTTTTACATGCTTATTTTCCATCTCTCTGTTTTATTGGGAGAGCATTTACTTAAGGTGTTTTGCCCACTTTTTTGCTGGGTTCTTCATTTTCTTTTCTTTTTTTATTATTTTCTATTTTAAAGATAGTAAAACCCAACAAAACAAAACAGAATAAATCCAGTCAAAACACAGCAGTGAAATTGGTACAGAATATCAAAGCAGGGCAATGGGAAAACAACAATGGCTACTATAGTGTATCTTGTTATCTTCACAGTAGTTTTCCATTCCATCAGTTATAGCAAAATCAGACCAAAACAAAACAGAATAAAACCAATCAAAATAGAATATCGAGTAAAGAAAAAAATTAATAAGAATAAAACAAAACAGTGAGAACATTATTAGGCTTTAAAAACAAGACAAAAAAAAACCCTCCATATTTACCATATTGCATACCGTTATCCTTCCTATACATGCTCAGACTGTCAACCCCATGCCTGTAAATTCAACCTAACAATACAATCCTTCAGGTGCTTTTTGTACCTCAATTGCTATCAGCTCAGGTTGACCTCCAAACCAGCTGGTGGCTTATGGGGTGAGAGGGTTTGGTGATTTTCAGTCTGCATGCTGGTAGGCTTACAGGAGACACTGACTT
>RJWT010006092.1:0-29779 GCA_004365215.1 Cuniculus paca
TTATTCTTCCTGTTACTGAGACAAAATATCCAACATCCAAAGTTAAAGGGAGGAAAGGTTTATTTAGCTCACAGTTTGTAGAAGCTTCAGTCCAAGGCAAGGTGGTATATGGCAGAGGGGCAACAGGTCGTGGAGGACAGAAGGTAACAAAGCAACAAGGGGCCTTAGCTGTCTTTCTGCCTCTTTTATCTTAGCCAGACTACTTAGGGGAAATAGCAATCACTCCCTTAATCCTGGGACACTTGAGCCTAGCATTGCTTCATGAATCAATCCCAGCACACACGCTCTAGATCCAGCCATCTCTGAAAAAGCCCCACCTCTGACTGCATGAGGCTTTGAGGCAACATCTAGACACAAGCAATAACAAAATGTAATGTGTTTTATGACCCCAGAGGCACCTCTCTATCTGCATGTGTCTGGTTCAGTAGGTCACTGAGTCTATTGAACACTTTTTTGAATGATTTGGCAACTGTCTTGGCTACAACAGAAAACACACTATTGCCTTCCCAAGAATTCAGCTTTCTACCCCTCATCTTTTTATAGCATTTCACCCCCCACACCCCATCAATGAGAATTGCAGTTTTTAGGATTTCACCTCTCAGGATTTCAATAGTCTGAATTTTTATCTTTCAGGATTCTTATTTTGGGGATTTTGATGGCTATATATTTTAGCCTTTAGGGATTTTCATCTTTTAGGATTTCAGCACTTGGGGAGTTATAGCTTGTGGAGTTATGATTAGCACTGACAAGAAAGCCACTGTAGCTCATATGCAAATTTAACAAAGTTATGGTATGTAAGATCAACACACAAAGTCTGTCGTGTTTCTGTAAAGATGCAAAGAAAATTAAGATAATTCCATTTACACTAGCATTCTATCAAAAAATGGACAAAACACATTGATAGATAGTTCACTGAAACAGATTATCTTTATAAATATGAAAAGCTGCTTGACCTTACACTAAGAACAATGTGCTTTAAAACTACACAGAGATTGGGGGTGCAGCTCAGTGATGAAGCAGTTGGCAGGCAAGGTTTGGTTCTCCAGTACCAAAAAACCAAAGCAAAACAAAACAGAAATACAAACAAAAACCCTACAACCTACATAGTGACATGATTTCTCCCTTTATGGCTTGGGAAAAATTTGATAGCATATCTTATTATTGAAGTTGGAATATTACTGCTAGAAATTCAAAACAGTATACCCCTATGGAGAGAATCTATTGTTGATAATTAATATCTTATCTCGTATTACTTTCTTTTAGGGATTTTTTATCATGAATTGTCCAGACTTAACACCTTTGGCTTTTCAACTGATATATCTTAATTTATCATTCAATGATTTCACAAAATTTCCCACAGAAGTAAGTCCATCTTTATTATTGCATATATGTACCTATAATTTTTTTATTGTTATTGTGAATACATACAATAAAATAGGCATCTCATAATACTCTGAAGTTACTATAAAGTAAATGCATTTTGGATTACAACCAAAAAGGCTTACTTATAGAAATACCAAAAATATAGAACACTTTTCTTGGGAAATCCTATGACATAATTCTCAAAGTCTGTGTTAGAGTGAAGCTTTCAAATATGTTCTTGTAATTGTACAATGTACAAAAACTAATTTGCTCTTCTAATTCCAAGAAAAACTAAAATAAACTTATGAATTTGTTAATCCTAATAGACTGTCAAACTAAATTTAGAAAAAAACAAGGTTACTACTGTGTTATTTATAGAAGATGCATTTAAGATTGAAAGCTACAAAGGAGTTATAATAAAAGTATGAAAAAAGATATATCATGCAAATTTCCATAACCTGGAGTGACTAAAATATACCAGACAAAATCAGTTTTTAAAAACAAAAAATGTTACTGAGAAAAGAAGGACATTTTGTCAGTCTATCAGGATGCTAGAGTATTAACTTGAAGAACCCTATAATACATTTAGACCTAACAGACATCTATCTACAAAACACTCCAAACAGTAGCAGCAGAATACAGAATCCTCAAATTTGTATAGAATGTTTTCCAAGACAGCTCATATATTAAGCCCCAAAACAAGTCTTTATAATTTAAAAGGATTTAAATTCACATACACTTTTTTTTTTGCTATAGTGGAATGAAATTAGAAATTAAAAACCAAAAGAAATTAGAAAATTCAGCAATGTGTGAAAATTAAGAAGCTTACTCTTAACCATGAGTCAAAGAAAAATCCAGGACTATATGGCTTCTTGGGTAAATTCTACCAGTCATTTAAAACAGAATTAAACCAACCCTTCACAAACTTCCAAAAAAGTAGAAGAGAGACTATTTTCCATTTCAAACCATTAAACCAGTAATACATTGATATCAAAACTAGACAAATATATAAGAAAAGTAACTATAGAAAAATATCTTTTATGATTATAGACTAAAAGTTCTCAAAAAATGCTATCAGAACCAAATTCAACAAGAAAACTAATTTAGATAAACAAGTGAGGTTTATCTCCAGTTGGTTTTATATAGGAAAATCAATGTTAATATACTGTAGTAAAGAAATTTTTTAAAAACTATACAATTATCTTAATAGACTCAGAAAGACATATCTGGAACAACCTAACACCATTTTGTAGCAAAAGCACTCCACATCTAGGAATAAAAGGAACTTCCTCAATCTGATAAAAGATATTCACATACACACACACACACACACACACACAAACATGTACACTGAATATCATATTTGATGGTGAAAGACAGAAAATTTTCCTCCTAAATCAGGAACAAGATAAGGATGTCCATTATTGTCAGTTCCAATTAACATTGCAAACTGGAATAGCTAGTTAAGGCAATTATTTAAAAAAAAAAGAGAGAAGAAAAATAATATATCTGACATGTGACTGACCGCTAAGGTTATTTCTACTTACCTTCCTCGTTCTGCAGCTGTTTCCTTACTTGTTCACCTTTACATGATTAAGAAAAGGCAACATTTCCCATTTAGAAAAGGACTATTTTTGATTCCAGGACGTATGAGTACGGTAGTTGAACTGTCTCAATATCATGCTTGCTAATACAGGTCACTTATTTTAAAGATTTACTAAAAGTTTTATAGAGATGTATGGTACTACAAGCCAATTTTTGTTGCTATCCTAGTCCTACTAGATTAGTTGAAAGAGCTCATAAAAGATAATGAATAGGAATTTGCTACTTTAGTCTTCCATTCATGTTTGTTTCTCTTTTCTGTTCTTCAGATATTTTGTCTTAAAAATTTACAAGTACTGAAACTGAGAAATAATCCTATCAAAAAAATTCCTTCTGATATTCAACAACTTAAGTTCCTTAGAATTTTCAGCATTGCCTTTAATTTCATTTCTGATCTTCCATTTGGGTAAGGTTAGTTACCTGATTAAAAACACAGAAAATAAGGGGTTTATAATTTAATAATCAACTTTCCCTTGAAAGCAGCTACAAAAGTTTTGGCTATTTAGTAATTCCTATGTTTTAATCAGCTGATTTTCTTCTTGTCATGGTATTAAAAATAATCCTAACATCAACATAGGTGGCAATTAATATGGGGTAGTACATAGATATTTAGAGAACCATTATCTGAGTATGGATTAAATAAACCTGTTTCATTTAAGCAGTTCAGGTGAGCACCTTGTACCTCTCCCTTGATAGGCTTTTTGGATATGGAAAGACAACTAAGCTTGGAATTAGGAAATCTAGACCTTCGACCTTAAAGTTAATGATAATTATCTATTCTGTCTGCAGAAAATAACTTGACCATGCTTGGCCTCAATCGATAAACTAAGCAGATTGGCCTATGTGATGTCTAAGATCCTATGAACTCTAATAAGAATGTTGATATTGTGGGTATAGACATAGGCTACTTCCCATATGTGAACTGTTGTTTGTTTAATTCCTGATGAAACCCTTAAACCAAAAGCTTAACCAGGGTACTTCTTTCAATTTAGAGTTTACCAGATTGAATGTATATTAAGGTCATATATACAGAGTCCACCAAAAAATATATACGCACTTGAGGAAAAAAGTAATGAGTGCCTGGAAGCTAATGGCCACCACTTTGAGCACTTCTTGTAATTGTAAAGTTCAAAGGTAGCTTGCTATTTATCTCCTGATGTCTCATTAAATTTTAGTGTTAAAATATTTGTACATATTTTTCTTTTCTTGAAGTGTACATACATTTTTGGCAGACTCTTTATATGTCTGCATGTGCATACATATATCCATATATATATATATATATATATATATCCACATGTGTATGTATATGTATATACATAGAATTATATACACAGTATTTAGGTTCATATATAACTACACACACAGAATCCAAGTAAGAATTCATACTTGTTAACCTATAATCATAATTATATACTTAAATCATAACTGTCACTTAAAATATAAAAATCCCTAAAGCAATTAAAATTTGATCATAATTAAGGGGTCAACATTTTGTTCATTTTTCATAGGTTTATTAAGTTACTGGTTACATAAAAATTTAAGATATTTTTCAAAAACATTGATGTTTATAGAAGAAACCACTTTTTATTAAATACCATTGAATATGCATGCATCAAAGAGATTGACAGCATATTGAAGCCAAGAATGAAAAAAACAATGAGAAAGCTTTACTGACTTCATAGAAGGCTTAGAGAAACTTCTGACATAAATGAAAAATTTATTTTCAGAGCCTGTCAAGTGAAAACTCACCTAGGGAGACTATACAGCGCATACAGTGAGAAATGAGGTGATGATTCATTACATTTAAAAATTGTAGTCAGACTCTGGCTTGCTGATTAAAGAGGACCTGATATGAAATGGCAGAATTTAGGGAGCATTAACTACGTGAAACAGACTGAGCTGCAGTGACCCACAAAGTTATGTAATATATTTGACATAGTTCTGGCTCCACATAAATTTTGTAGTTTGGATGTTATTATGTTCAAAAGTAATTACACTAATGCAATTTGAATGCTATGTTTTCATTCTTTTAATTAATTCAGCAGATGTTCATAAAGTACTGTGTGTTCCTAGGAGTTCACTACCTATGAGAAAGGCAGACAATTGAATGTAATTAGTAAAATAATAGAGATGTACATTGTAAGATTTGTAAATTCCAAAGAGTGGCATGTAACCCATCCTGGTGGATCAGAGATGACTCCCTGGAAGAGATAATAGTTGATTCAAGTACAACTGTGAGTTAGCTAGGTTAGAGGGGAAAGAACAAGGGGATTGTTGGCCCAACAGTGAGATGAATATTTCTTCAAGGAAGAGAGATGTGAAGCAGCATATAAAATATGAGGTGGGGTAGATTGTTATTATTGAAGCTTAGTAGGTAAAGCTAAGTGGTGACAAATGAGCCTTGCAGCATATTCAGGGACCAGATTATCGAGGTGCCTTATACCCTAAGGTAAAGAAGTTATTCTTTATACCGTATACAATGAGAAACTATTATAGGGCTTTCAGGAAGGAAGTGAAGAATCTATTTTGGGTCCCACTCAGGCAGCATGGAGGACAGGTATAAGGGAAAAACCAGAATTCAAAGTGAACAACATGCCATTGTTATAAAAATCCAAATCTTCTTTATCTATTCATCTATTGATAAGCATTTGGGCTGTTTCCAAGATTTAGCTGTTACAAACTGTGCTGCTATAAACATGGGTGTGCATGTATCACTGTGCTATGATGCTTTTAATTCTTTCAGGAAGATATCTTTAATATCTTCTTTCAGGAAGATATCTTTAATATCTCAGGAAGATATCTTTAATATCTTTCAGAGGGGGGAAACCTGGGTCAAATGGAACCTCTAGTTTTAGTTTTTTGATGAATCTCCACACTCATTTCCACAGTGGTTCCACCAGTTCACACTCCCACCAACAGGGGAGAAGGGTTCCTTTTCCCCCACAATCTCTCCAGCATTTGTTATTGGTTGACTTCTTGACAATAGCCATTCTTCCTGGAGTGAGATGGAATCTCAGTGTTGCTTTTTATATAATGAAGTACTACTCAGTCATAAAGAAGGATAGACTTGAGACATTTCTAGGTAAATGGATGCTCCTTAAGACCATACTCTTTAAGTGAAATAAATTGGACATGTGTGTGTAAATATCACATTATTTCTCTGGCATGAGAAACTGAAAAAAAGAAACAGTAAATAAAGTCCAAAATGTGTAACAGATATTGTGAAATAGGAAGAAAATATTCAAATGGCAAGAGGAACTAGAAAGAGGAGAAAGGGAAAGGAAGAAAGAGAGAGGAAAAAATAAGAATGGAAGGAAAAATGGAAACAAAGCTTTTATAAATAAGGAGAGGAAGAGAGGTTGAAAGAACAGGAGAAGAATGGGGAAAAAAAGAAGCAAGATATATCATCTACAAGTGCAAATTCCCTATGATGAATGTGATTATTATGTATATCTAAAATCTATGGTCTTGGTTACTTTTTTTCTCGTTGTTGAGGCAAAATACCTGACCCCCAAAATTAGGGAAGGATGGGTTTATTTCTTACAGTTATGGAGGTTTTAGTCCATACTTAGCTGGTTCCAAGGCAGGGTGGCATGGCTGAGGGGAAGCCTGGCTGCAAGTGGCAAAAGCAAACAGGGCAAAAAAGGGGCAAAACCCACCTCCTTCCCAACCTTACATTGCATGCCAGCTCCACCCCTGGGTGGGTGCAGAACTCACACTGCGAGTCCCAGCACTAGACAACAAACCAATCACAAACGCTAGGTTCAGCCTCTTCTGTGACTACATGAGGCTTGGGGGCCACCTAGACACAAATCCTAACATGTACCAACAAGCGTAATTAATAAAAAAAAAACTTTAAAAAAAGAATTCAAAGCAAACAGCTGGTGGGGGGAGGGTTATAGAGATGAAAAAGAACTTGGACCAGAGCAGTGGTAGTCAACACAGAGAAATAGCAAATTGTTGAGAAACTAAATTAAATCTGCAAGGTCTGATATTAAGATGTACAGCATGTAGGGAGTTGAAGACTCAGGGTTAAAATAAAAGACAACATGACTCTCCGGTGCCTAGTCAGAAATAATCTAACCATGTAAAATAGCCTTACTAAGTATTTACCAATACTAAGCTCTGTCCTAAGAGTTGAGTTTAGATTGGTAAATGAAAGGTGCATGATTTTTTTCGCTTGTGGAGTTTAAACTCCTGGGAAGAATATGGAAATTATAACAAAAAACACAATAAATACGTAAATACATACAAAACATTTTACAGGCTATGAATATAAAAAACAATATGTCAAGAGAAATATGAATTAAATTTGAGTTGCTAAGAAAACCTTATGGGAAGAAATGACATTTCAGCAGAACCTATGAGTACAGTTCAAGAACAGGGCAAGGACATTCCTGCTGTGGGACTAAGGAAAGTGAGGCAGGAGGAACCTGAGCTCTCTAAAGCAGACTCAAAGGTTGGTCTGGCTGTGTGTGTGTGTGTGTGTGTGGGTGTGGCCCCCAGCGAGGCCCAAGAGTGTGAGAGAGGCTATATCCATGAAGTTTTTGAGGTCATGTGAAAACAGTTACATTTTATTTTAAAGGTCACAAGAAATTCTTAATTGATTTTTACCAGGAAAGTGACCAGATTAAAGCTGAGGAGATTTGAAAAATGGAAAATAAAGTTTGGGTCTAGATTTGCATGTTGATTTGGGGGTGATGCTTTCCATCACAAAGTTACACTTAACCATATTAGGCTCACAAGAGAGTTTTGTGCTGGAGAAAATGGTTTCAAATGATCAGTATACAAGGTATTGAAAAATACAGTGAAGGTTTAAATTTTTAAAATTGATTATTGTAAAAGACACATTGCCATTGATCTCTCTCAGGACATTCCCGCTCACTTTGAACACATCTATCTCTTTTTCTTGCTACTCTCTGAGGCAGTTCTGGAAATTCTCTTTTATGTCTTCAGTTGCACTGTCATGGCTGCCTTGATGTTGTGAAACAGTGGAAAACATTAAGCTTTCATGGTCAGTTTGACTTTGAGGAGGATCCAGAAGTCACACAGTGCCAGATCCAGTAAGTAAGTGGGGTGAGGACACACAATAATGCTTTTATGAGCCTGAATTTATCGCTTTTTTTAAAATAACACCTTGTAAAGACACTCAAAAAAGAGGACTTCCAGAACTGTTTCAGAAAGTGGCAAGAGCATGATAGGATAAGTATTTTGAAATGAAGGAGAGTATTTTGAGGGGGATTAATGGCAATATGTCTTTTATGGTAATGAATTTTTCAGTTTAAACATTTGCCATATATTTTGGTCACATCTGTTACACTAATTGAAACCAATGAGCCTGGCAAGAGCCATCTTTTCAAGTAATATTTCAGGAGACACATTAGTATTTCTGGTACAGACAAGTGAAGAGGAAATTATAGACATGGGGGGCTCACTTTGCACAAAGAGAACTAGCTATATCATGGAAGCCAAGCAAGTGAATTATAACAGTGTCAACTAACAACAGAGAACAATTTCCGTGGAATGGTAAGAACAGCAGCCAGTTTACAGTGGGCCTAGGTGGAAGGGAAGAAGAGAAGTTGGCAATGATGGATATAGACCACTCTATGCAGTGGAAGGTTAGATAAAAACCACAAGGAATGTAGGATCTTGGAAATGGTTTTTCTTGTTGATTTAAAAAATAATCTCAGGCATATTTACAATGATGTGAAAGAACCAGTGACTGAAGGGAAGGAAGGATGGGTGCTGGTACAGATCTCCATGATGATGGAGTTACAAACACAGGTGGAGATCTTGGTCATAAACAAGAGCATTGAGGTTGACCTCCAAACAGTGAGGCAGGCCCTAAGAATAAACATGAGAAGCACACAGATCCATGGAGGAGAACACAGGAAATACAATTGGCAAAGATTTATCTCACTTCTATTATGTATCATTTGGGGGAGTTTACTTTGAAATGATTTAAATTAGGTTCATATTTTTGAATAAGAAGAATAAAGATAGAAAAGGAGCTTTGAATAAAGTTGTCATTATTTAGTATTGATATTGAGAGGAAGGAAAAAGAGAGTAAAACACAGGAATGTGAACATTTGAGAGACAAGGCTGTGGCTCAGCGTAGGTTGGGAGCTATAAATTTGTAGCAGCATTCCTGTGATTTTATTTAGTAGTTCTCAGTCATTTATGGATAAACTTGAGCAGGTAGATTTTAGCCTGTATAAAAAGACTTCTACAAGAGAGGAGCTTTATTCACAATAACTGAAGTCAATGATTCAAATGTGCATCAACAGGAACAACAGGAAAAACTAACTGCTTTTATTCATAGTAGTCAAAAGATGATAACAACCCAAATGACCATTATCAGATAAATGGATGGAGAAAATGTTATGAAGGACTAAAATGCTGGTACATGCTAAAAGGGTGATCCTTGAAAACATTATGTTAAGAGGAATGAGTCAGACATAAAAGAACAAATATCATATAACTCCACTTACATGAGGTACCCAGACAGACAGACTCACAGAGACAGAGAGTGGAAAGAGGTTGCCGGGTGCTAGTGTAAGGCAAAGGGAAGTGAATGGTACATTATTGTTTCTGTTTGGGATGAAAAGTTTTAGAAATGGATAGTGCTAATGACTGTACAATATTGTGTTCATGATTAATGCCATTAAGTGGCATACCTGTTAATGTTTAAAATGATAAATTTTATGATAGATTATCAAAACATAATATAGTTATTAGTGCCCTGGGTTTCCCCTCTCCCAACTTTTTTCTTCCTAAAAAATTTAGAGGTATAATTTTATACAATAAAATTGTATAAAATCTATGTCTAGACATAGATCTTCCCTACTAAACTCAAAAGATTTGATTAACATATATATGCACTCATGTAACCACTATCTAAAACAAGACATGGAACATTTCCATTTCCCTAGAAACTTCTTCGACACACTTTTCCAGTTAATCCTTTGACTTCTAATAGCATAGATTTGTTTTTGCCTATTCTTTGAAATCACATAAGTTAGTTCATATAGCATGTAATTTTTATGTTTGGCATCTTTAACCCAAAAAGTTAGTTTGGGGACTCAAATTATTATTGCTCTATTATTGTTGTGTTATTGCTTCATCCTTTTAAAATGATGACTCATAATCTACCATCTCAGCCATTTCAGCAAGAGCAGGAAATAAGATAGGGTTATCTAGGAAAGGTCCTCGGGATAAGTCTGATGTCTCCTGGAGTGAATCCCCAAGGCATGCATGGAAGACTCACAAGGTCCTTGAAAACTGAATACCAAGAGAAACACTGCCAACTGTCTCAAAAAGGACACAAAGCATGAAATGAAAAAAAGCTGTCAGATCACCAAATGCCTAAATGTAGGAAACAATCTAACAAAACTACTGAGTTTAAAATGGGTACCAATTTGAAAAAGGAAGGATAACACAGAGGGTGGAACAGGAACTATTAGGTGGAAGAGTGATTCTGGAGGGCAGAACCAGGAGCCAGGAGAGCAGGAGAGCAGAGGTGTGAGCTGCCGATAGTTATTGTCAGGTCTAGAAACCACATGAAATTTAACCAGCTGGATTTCAAAAATTGCTTGGGATTGGTAACTCCTTTCCATCTTTTATTTTCTCCCTTTTGAACCTGAGTGTCTGTAACTGTTATTAAAGGTCTGTCCTCTGCTGTATTTTGGGAGAAGATATCTTGTTTCTAAGTTTCACAGACCATACATGGAGAAACACTGTCCTAGTTGGATGATCTCTGGAGCATTAGCTACACTTGCTTCCAACACTGAAGTTTAGGACTCGGACATTTAGATGAGATATTGCAGTTTGATGATGTAATGGGATGAGACCTTTGAGAAGTCTGGGATGGCTGAGGTGATACTTTAGGAATAGACTGCGACAGGGAGAATAACAGTTCCCAAACGACAACTGCATTCTAATCTCCTGAACACATGAATGTGTCACATTGTGTGAGAAAGGGAATTAAAGCTGGAGGTGAAGGTTTCTAATCAGTCGATTTTAAAGAGAGGAGGTTATTTATCCTGGATTGTCCAAGTGGGCCTAGTCTAATCACATGAGCTGTAAAAAGAGGAAGAAGGAGGCAGCAGCATTTGTCAGAGAGAGCAGCACGAAGAACTGTCATCGCCGGTTCTGTTACCACATGGTGGGTCCAGCAGATAGACTTGAGGCTCTGCTTACAATGGGGAAACAACTGCAAAGCATATGCCCAATGGCAAGTGAAAAGCAGCTATATTTATTGAGGATCATGGGAAGATGTGCTCAGCACAAGTCCATGCTGACAAAAATATGGCACAAATGAAAAAGTGGCGCTGGGATGACAGGAAAGTAAAAAGTACTGCACACAGATAAATCAGGCTTTTGGAATTTGAAGGATATGAAACCCAGGTCAGGTTCCTCCCATTAAGACTTTAAGTAAGATTGATAGGAATGACTGACAGGGTACTGAGTCATCTCAGGGGCTTTCTTAATCACAGGTGTGAGATATAGTGCATATTTATGAAACCTTACTGAGATTCAAGTAGGGTAAAGGAAACTGAAGTTCAGACTTAGAGCGTCAAAGATTTTCTGGGCTTTTCTTATGCTATTCTCTCTCCCCCCACCCCAATCTCTCTCTCTGTTTTTTTTTTTTTTTTTCTCTTTACCGGGGATATAACTCATGACCTTGCACTTGCCACTCAGGCGCTGTGCCTGCTGAGCTACCTCTTTTCAGAGGAAGGAGGAGTGGCCCTAGGGTGCTGTCCAAACTGAAGTGGGTGGAGGGGACTGATGTCCTCAGTCCCATTGTTCTAACTGTACTAGTTTGAAGGTAGAAAAGAAGGCTGTGAATCAAGGAATAAGGTAGCTTATAAAGCCTGGAAATAACCTCTAGTTTACCACCAACAAGAAAACAAGGACCTCCGCTCTACAGTCAGAAAAAAAATTGAGTTCTATCAATAGTCAATGAGCAAGAAAACAGATTCTCCCTAGATCCTCCAGAGAGGAATGCTCTCTTCAGCAGGAATGCTCTCTCCAGAGAGCATTCCTGCTGAAGTCTTAGTTTTAGTATGATGAGACGATGCCATACTCTGGCCTCCGTGACTGTAACGCAATCTCGGTTGCTTTGATGCATTCATTGTATTTGTGATAAAATTTTGTATGGTAGCAACAGAAAACTAATACAAAACCAGTCAAATATTTTAACTTTCATGAGAATTACATTCTCACAGAAGGAGGTATTCAATTAAAAAAATATATATATACCTATTAAAAGGCAATTATACAGTATATTAGGAGGTAATAAATGATATGAAAAAGGAAAATCTAGCATAAGGGCATGATAGTGAAAATCAAAATGGTGTACAGTGGGACCCCAAAAGTTACAGGGGTTATGTTCCCAGAGTACCCGCAAATTGTGAAAAACTGTAAATTTCAAAAAATGGTCCAAAAATGCCTATAAATGTCTATTTTTACAGTTTAAACTCTAAATAGGCTATGTGTCTCTCAGTTATGTCATTTAATTTAATAAAATTACTGTATTAATAAAGCCTTAGAAGGTTCAGGGCGTTTTGGTGGCATCTTCAGGCCTTAAGAGGAACAAAACTGAGAACACTGAAGATAGCTCCACACAGTTACAGCAACCAGTTATGATGCAGGAAGACTGGTGCATCTGGCTGAGATGGGTACACAGCAGCAGCCAATCAGCAGCAAGGAGAACTGAATAATGTTTTTGGATTGGCTACTTGCAAACCTCCTGTCAAAAAACACTGCAGGACACTTGTGGTTTCCGCAAAACTGCAGGGGTTTCCTGGAACAATTGTTAGAGTCTAAGGAAAAATCCATTAATGACTGAAGTCGTGAACTCTGAACCGAGACTTCACAGGGGTAATACTACATTAGGAAAGGGCCTTATTTTAAAAGGGACATTTGAACAAAGTATGGGGGTTAGCAGTATAAATTTAGCAGTTAAAGTGAATTGAGTGGTATTTTATTAAATAAAATAATTGTTACCCAACTTGTTTGAAACCTTATGTAAGATTTAAATTAAGATATATACTTTTTCTAGATTTATCACTGGAAAAATGATTGCTTATTGTAGTGACTAAGCTTGTAGTGACTAAATTTATATTTAAAAGATTGTCTTTTCCTATGCTTCTCTTTATTTTTCTAAATTCTTTATGATTTTCATATGCTAAGAAATACATATAGTCTTCTCAAATATGTTGTAATTTCTCAAAGTTTTTCTAAAACCATGACGGTGTTCTTTCATTATTATCTTTTTATTCCCAATGAGATCTTTCTAATTCCATAGAACTCAGCAGACAGAGTGGGAAAAGCAAGGTGCTTTCAGAGGCAAATCTCTGTTCCTTAGGTGCTGTAGGCCTTGCCAAGCTACCAGCCCACTCTTAACTTCTGTTTCTACCTGAAAGTTAGAAAAATTGACCTGGTTTTCAAGAAAACTACAAAAATCAAATAAAATCTTGTATTACTTTTAAACAGTCTTTCAGTTATTTCTACAGATCTTTCCCTCGACCTAAATTTCTGAAACAAAATAAAGCATTCAATATTTTTTGAAATTGTGTAGTAGCTAATCATTTCAAGGTAGGCCAAATTGAGAGTCAATAAGGAAAATCTACCTGGTTATAGCACAAATTCACCAAGGCCTAAATTTTTGCTCCTGATATTTTGCTTGAGGCATTCAGTATGAGGCAACATGGTAGGAGGGAAGCTCATATTTTGGAGCAGGAAGAAGTTGTCATCTCATTACAGATTAACAGTGCATAATCAAATTCCCATGTAATATGTGGAGCTTTATAGCCATGAAAAGTCCTTTGAATTGTCTTTTAAAACCTCTTTCAAAATAAATATAATAAATGTTTTCAAAAATTCCAAAGAAGTTTTTTTCTTTTCTCAAAGCTTTTGAATAGAAAGATAAGAAAAGGAGAGAAAAAGGAGAGAGGAGAAAGAAAGGAAAGATACACAATTTAATGCGAGACATCATCACCCCATAAGTGAATAAAGAGGGATATTTACAATTTTTTAGACACAAGCCCTAAGGTTATATAGAAGCAGCTGTCAAAAAGGTAAAAAGGATGTCCTTATCTTTTCCCCAGTGGATAGCAGGAGGAAAATGACATAGAAAATTTCTACTTTTAACTGACGCAATCAAATTTTGTCTTACTTGTCTGATTTAATTTGCTGTAATTGGCAGGAAGTTTCTTTGGGAAAAAGAAGATATTTAGAACAAAGACTCTTACTTGAGAGGCTATATCCAGAGCCAGTTCAGAAATGGCTAGTATTTATTTTCCCATACTGTCATTGATTAAATGGAGAGATTAAATTTCTCTGTTTCCATATACTTGAGGGAAAAAAAACTATATTTAATTTAATTCCATTTAACAAATAAGTTACGTGACATCTTACAGCTTCTATTTTCTTAATTTATACAACAGTAATAGCAATCTAAGGTGAAACATCATTTTAAATTGCCATGAACACACAGTAAGCTACTATTATATGATATTTAAATTGCTGTGGTGCTCATCACTGTTAGTACGTGTAATTAATTAATGCTAGCCTGTACTTCAAGCTATCAGCCACATTCTATGGAAGTTTAAGCAGCTATTGCCCAATTATGTGTTAACAAATAAAACTGTGAAATAAGTGTTAAAAATTCTGCTTATTCTTCTTAAAATGTAAGATTCGTTGCTGGTGGAGTATGGAGTACCAGACCAAACACGCTATCAGGATAAATGTACTCCCTGAGATTATGTATAAATTCCAACTCTAGGTCCAATCTAGTGTCTTAGTTCCCCAGTGCTGCCCTGGACCCATTCAGCTTCACAGTGAACAGGATACATCACCCATGGTGAAAGTCTGGAACCAGGCTAGTTTCCAGTACTGAAGTGATAAGAGAAAACAAAATGATTCCTGAATCTACCTGAGGCTAGAATATAAACATCATGAATTTGAATTGAAAAATAAAGCAAATGGGACTAATTTTTTTTCTCCACAGGGGATAAGAAGTTGGGGATGAACATTAGCGGTTTCAAAGATTCAGATCTTATACATACTAGGTCTTTGATCCGTTTTGAGTTGAACTTTGTACAGCATGAGAGATAGGAATCTAGTTTCAATCTTATGGATATGGATATCCAGTCTTCCCAGCATCATTTATTAGGGAACTATTCTTTTTGCGATATATGTTTCTACCTCTTTGTCAGGAATCAGATGGTTATAGTTGTGTGGATTTGTTTCTATGTCTTATATTCTTTTCCAGTGGCCTGTATGCCTATTTTTGTAGAGGTCTTTCATCACTTTATTAGATTGATTTCTAGGTATTTTTGTCCTTTTTTAAAAACTATTGTGAACAGAGTTGTTTTCTTGATTTCTTTCTCAATTAGTTCATTATTCATGTTTAGAAAAACTATTGATTATTTAACATGGATTTTGTATCCTGAGAAAAAGCACACTTTCTGTTTCCCTAAGTCTTTCTTTCTTTCCTCCAGTGATGAAAAAATATATAATCAATTTTATAATTAATTTGCTCTTTGTATTTAAGGTTATTTCTCCTGTCCCATCTTGAGGAACTTGATATTTCCTACAATGAAATCACTTCTATTCCAAATGACATCCAGAAACTCAGGTATTAGAGAAGTTGTAAATATGTGGAAAGTCTTATACCCCCATAAGAATATTTAGCAATGACTGTGACAGAGAATATTGAGGTTTTTCATGTATATATTGCCTGCCATAAAATGTAATGTGCAAAGTATGAAATTTATCAAAAATGTAGTTTAAATGATTGGTGTACAGTATTTTTAAGTTATACATTCAATAATTATTTGAAGGATGATACTATGACAACTTAATAAAATGAAAGGCTATTTTTGTTCATTTTTCTCTGTGGGTCCCTGTGACTCTTATTCATTTCATTTGTATTTTTTAGTAAGGCTAAATACATATATAAAATATTCATAATACACATTGTAATTTTAATGCTAAAATTATATTAACTTTTTTTTTCTTTTTTGTGGCACCAGGGATTGAACTCACAACCTCGCACTTGCCAGGCAGGTGCTTAGGTCACTGAGCTGGATCCCCAGCTAAAATTACATTAATTAAGAAAATTAAAAGGTCTGAAGTTTGTCTGTGTTCTTCTGGTCAATTTTGATTATAATTTTAGAATAATTTTAATAACTAATAGGTTATTTCTCAGTAATAATCTCTTGACTATTCTCTTAAGATCTTAATCTTTAAGATCATTTTATATAATTCCCAGCCCCTCCTTCAATGCACATAAACACAAACCTGGCATTTTATTTGTAGTTGTCTTGAGTTTACACAAAGTTTTGAAGCATTTTATGCTCGATAATAATACAATTTTTAATTCTAAAACATAATTTGTACTTTTAATTTTTTTTCAGATTTTGTTTACATTCTTCATAAGAACTTATGACTCTTTCCATAAGTCAAGAATTTATGACCCATTTCATTTCTCCGTATTTTACAACTGTTTTGCTTATTTTATAACTGCTTTGTTCTATAACATATTTTACGAACATGTTTTTATTTTCATTTTCGGCAGAGGATGGCCAGTATAAAATAGAGAAATACTATGTACTTCTTTGTGGCACTGGGAACTGAAACCAAGGCCTTCACATTGACCTACCCATCTCCCCAGGCCTTTTTAAATTTTATTTTATTTTTTTAATTTTTGAGGCAGGGATTTGCTAAGTCACTAAGTTGTCCAGGCTGTGCTCAAACTTGCGATGCTCCTGCCTCAGTGCTTGACGCGCTGAGATGGCACGCATGCGCCTTCACGCCGGGCAGCTATGTCCTTCTTCATGTTAATTTAAAATCAAACCTTGCTGCCAAATCTCTTATTAGTTCTGATTGAGTTTTCTGGTTGGTCTGATTGATTGCTTTTAATTTTCTAGGGGCACGAGCCTACCTTCAGCAAAATGAAATAATTTTTTTCTCTGATTTTATATTTGCACCAATTACTTAATTTCTCATGTGACAGTTTTTGTATTTTAAGAAAAGAATTCAGTGATATTTATATTTGGTATGTCTGATCGTTTGGTTTTTGCCTTTCATTTTACTTTGTATTTACTATTTATTTACTTTCCCTTTTTCCTGTCTCCTGTTCCTTCTCATTTCCTCCTAGTTTAATTGTACTTTCCTAAACTCAGACTCAAACATGATTTTCTTTACTATTTTATACAAGTCCCTCATAATTGTCTGCTTCCCCATATTTTCATCAATACTTATGATATAAGATACTTTTATTTTCCTACTTTCCCTCCAAACCCTCTTGTACCTTACCTAACTCTAGTTTTTATTGAGATGGTTTAGAAATTTATGCTACTGATTCTCACTAGCTTTTCCTTTACATCCTGTCTCTCTATTAAAGGATACTTAGCATTTAACTTTTAAAATCAGTTTCAAGCATTTTCCATTTATATTTAAATGCATGTGTTTCAAGATCCATTGCTTCCTGCTTTTTTCCTCTCCTCTTTCATCTCATCTTGAACCTGAAGAGATGCCACTTTTGAGTCCGTGGCTGCTTGGAGTTTTCCTGAAGTCTTTTCCTCAGATGGAGTATATGGGTAATTTTTTCTCTGACTTGTTCACCGCAGCAGATAAATGATGACTAGGATAGGTGGACAATTTTGCCTCAAAACCATTTCCTATGCAGTCTCGGTCAGCACATCCAGTGTGGCAGGCAAGTAACTTGATGCCAGTCTAACTTTTTTTTTTGTGAGTGACTTATTTTTTATCTGAAAAGATTTAAGATTCTCTCATGATCTTTGTCTGATCTTCAGGAACTTTATCGGATCACATTTATCTTTTCTTTTTTTAATGCTTCTTTTTTGAAACTCTGTGAACTCTTAATCTGCCATGTCAAACTTTTTTTTTTAAGTTAATAAGATATGTTTAACTATGCCTCTCCACTTGTTTCATTTTCTCTTCTAAAATGCCTATCATTTATATGGTAGGTATCCTAGATCTGTAATCCATGGCACCTGTATTTTTCTTCATGATTTTTCTTATATTTTTGTCCATTTTTTCTGTCAAACATTTTAGTTTATTTTTATTGGCATATGTTTGGGATACATAATAACTGCGTTCATCTTGAGGAATTGGTATATATACATAGCACCTTACAGTCACTTTTATTTTCCTTTCCCCTGCCTTCTCTGCTATCTCCACATCTCCTTTCTATCTCCACAAAATCATTGGTGTTTTATTTCTTCTACCTTGCTTCTCATTTGTATTCCCTTGAAGCCTATGTTCTTTTGTCTCTCTACTTCATTTTTTAATTTTACAAATCATGCATTTTTTACTCAAAGTTTTGAGCATATGTGTAGGTGCACATCTGGTCTGAATTTAAATCTGATCTAGTGTTTCTCCTACTCTCACCCAACTTTTTATCTGTGTCTCACAGAGTGGGCTTGCCTTAGGGCAATAATTCTGTGTTGACTTTTCCTCCTCTCTCCACTCTTCCCTCTGTGTGGGCCAGTGACAGTCACATAATACCCTTGGAGCACCAAAAGTATCAGTCGGTAATGTGCAGGAAGAAGTTTCTCAGGCCCCAGAGTGTTCAAGCTGTAAAGACTATCCAAACACGGAGCTCTTCCAGTTTTGAGGATTGTTTAACCTGCCTACCTCCCTCAAACTCACTGAAGAGAAGGCAGTACCCAAACTGCTCCATCCTCCAAGATAAACCAACTCAGGCAGGGGCAGCCTCCCTCCCCAGGGCTGATCAGATACCTGTAGGGGAGTTGATGAGCACGAAAGAAAGACAGACACAAAATTTAAAGATGCAAGAGGGGTACCTGGAGAAGATTTGCTTCTAGTGAAAAAGTTCGCTAACCTCCACAATCAACTCATTTTTATTAGCCAGGGGATGGAGGTCATGTGTCATTCTTGACACAGGTGAAGGAGATTTTGAACAATAAGGAACAGGTGAAACTTTCTTTCTTTCTTTCTTTCTTTCTTTCTTTCTTTCTTTCTTTCTTTCTCTCTCTCTCTCTCTCTCTCTCTCTCTCTCTCTCTTTCTCTCTTTCTCTCTTTCTCTCTCTCTTTCTTTGGTGAAACTTTAAAAGAGGTAAAGGTGAAAAGGGGGATAAGCCCTTCTCCTGAATTGGATCACTGTACAGATTAACAGGGAACTAGCTTTCTTTCTATTGTCCTTAGAGGATATTATCTTGCCTGAGAGCACTGTGCTTAGGAGTTTTCCCCACACACAGCCAGAAAACATAGCTTTCCACATAATTTTCCATTCCCAAAGCAAGACAGCACAGGCCTCAGGACTGAAGCTTAGGTCATCATCTTAACCCTTACATAGCCTGGTCCCCATCACCTCCCTATGGGTGTTACGGGAAAATTCATTAATATTTTCTAGTGGGCCCTCAATCATGTTCAGTCTGATTGTCTACAAGGGATTTATCCTGGTCATGTTAGATTGCGGTAATAGCATGTCATAGGCAAGGACCTAGCAAGTAACAGAAATGCATTTCTCATGATTCTGGAGGCTGAAAAGCTAAAATCACATACAGATTGTCTGTGTGTCTGGTGAGGACTCACTTCTTTGTAGACAACTATAGTCTCACTTTCAGCTCATGTGATGAAGTGGGTGAAGGGTCTCACTAAGCCTCTTTTATAAGGGTGCTAATTCTGTTTGTGAGGGCTCTGTTCTGACCTAATTACCTCCTAAAAACTCATCTTCAAACGCCATAACTTTGAAGTGGAGATTTCAAGACAGGAATTTTGGGTGGAATAAACATTCAGACCATAGCAGTCCTCTCTGTTACTGATTCTTGGCCTTAAATTTGATGCAGAGGGAAAACACAGCTCTTCCATTCTCTCCTTCAGCACGACAACAGAGGGTAGTGCCTGGCTTATATTTACCAACCATGAGAGGTACAGCAGGCAAACTGTGGTTGAGGAATTTGGATAGTCATCTTCCTAGCCTCCTTATTTTAAATACCCACTTAGACCTGTTTTAATAGTGTCAGCAAGATTTACAACTGAAGAACTTAACGTGGGTGAATATGAGATGCGAGGTAAGACCGTCAGTGAGAATCCAGAGACCACCAGTGGCTCACAACCTAAAGCCCACACTTTAACCTGTTCACCTCTAATGCATTTGACAAGTAGCACCAGGTTATGGTGTTTGAAGGTGAGTTTTTAGGAGGTGATTAGGTCAGAGCCCTCATAAACAGAATTAGCACCCTTATAAAAGAGGCTTTAGTGAATGAACCTCTTTAGGATTTGATTTTTATTTAGGCCTCATGAACGAATACTATTGTTTGCTTCCAACAGTAATCAGAAAGAAGATAAGTGATTGTAGGGAGCACTACTCAGAGAAGTAAAACATGAGAAAATCAATCCTGTGGTTCTCTTTCGAATAAAGAAGCAAGGGCCATCAGAAGAAACTGATCAAGTGAAAGCTAGTAGGACTCTGGTGTTGAAAAGTCAAAGTGTAACATAGCACATGATATATTTTGATAGCATAAATTTCACTGTTTTCATTAGACTTGAATAAAAATATGTCAATGTTCAAGTTTTCTATTTTTTTCTGTGTATTGTTTATTATACTTATGTAATATTTATTAGTCTTTCTAGGTTTGTGGATATTTCTTTTTCCATGGTGATGATATGTTACAAAGATCCCACGCACGTGATTTTACTGTGCTATTTGCACAAATGCACTTACATGCATCATAATACCTTGGTTCAGTTGGTTTTAGTAAATATTAAGTATAGATATGTTTTATCACTATTAAGTTTGATACCAACTACAATTCTGTAGTTGGTAGTTTAGCATTAAAGATTTACAGTTTAGCATTATAAATTGCATGACTGCATTTTACAGTACAGTTTTCTTCATTTATAGATCACTTGAAAAACTGAATATTGATGGAAATTATTTGTTTTACTTGCCACCTGGAATTTTGAAGCTTAACCTGAAAAAAATCTCCTTGGAGAATACTTTTACTCATCATAGATTTTGGCCAGAGAATTCTTTGAATAGTCCCCCAAGACTTACTCATATTACGGCTTTGTTCATTGTCAGAAACAATCTATATACATCTTATAACGTGGCCCCAGTGAAAATTCAAAGGTTACTAAAATGGTGAGCAAATTCTAAAGTATTTTTAGCTGAAGTACACCTTTTTCTCCACTCTCTCATCTTTCTTTCTTTCTTTCTTTCTTTCTTTCTTTCTTTCTTTCTTTCTTTCTTTCTTTCTTCCTTCCTTCCTTCCTTCCTTCCTTCCTTCCTTCCTTCCTTCCTCTTTCTTTGCAGAACTGAGGATTTTAATCCAGGGCCTCACACAGTGAGCCATATCCCCAGCCTTTGTAATTTTATTTGAAACAGAGTTTCACTAAGTTTCCCAGGCCGACTTTGAACTTGCAATGCTCCTGCCTCAGCCTCCCAAGTAGCTGAGATTATATAGGCATGTGCCACAGCATTCAACTGAAATGATACCTCTGGATATTTTAATTTTCTTTATTATATAACAGTGTTAGTAACACACGTGCATACCATACTACACATGAAACCACATATACATGATTCTTCAAATTTTATTTTCTAGCTTTTCAGGTATAATAATATAGTCTGAATTCAGTCCATTTCCTAGTGTTGTCAAACTATTACTTAACTCCAAAGTGAAAGGTGGGCTGCTGAGGCATAAAGTTGGAAGTATGAGTTGTGATCCAAATATATAGCGAATGTTTACATTTGTAAAAAATTGTTTATACTAAAAGATACTTTGCCATTCATTTCCCTCGAAACACTCTGCCTTGGTACAAGCACACTTATGTCATTGTTATTGTCACTTTTTGAAGCAGTCTGGAAGTTTTTGCTCAAGTCTTTATGAGGTATGATAAAAATACAGTTATTGCTGCTGCTGGTTGTCATCCAATGAAAAGGCAGGCTCATAAAATGCATTACTATGTGTCTCTATCCACTTTATTCACCATTCTGGCACCATGGGACACTTGGCTCTTTCCTAAAATCAAAATGACCCTGAAAGGTAAGTGGTTTGAGTCACTTCAGGACATCAAGTTAGCCACAGCAGTACAACTAAAGACTCAAAAGAGGACTTCCAGAACTGCTTGCAAAAGTGGCAAGAACAATGGGATAAGTGTGTTTCAAGGAAGGGGGAGTATTTTGAGGGTACTTAATAGCAACATATCTTTTACAGTAATAAATTTTAAAAATGTAAACAATTACTGTATTTATTATATCTCATATCTCTATAGCTATCACATAAATATTTTCTACAAACTACTAAGTACATAGAAGTTGTTTCTTTAAAAGAAATTGTTTAGTCCCTGGCGACATGTTTTACCCCATTCTAACTTGATAGATACCACTAATAGAGCAGCTATACATGGAGCAACTTCCTTTCCTCAAGTATCAGTGAGTTTTCAAATCATTGCCTACACTCAGGGCTAGGGTCCTAAGCCTCACACACACTTAGCCCATTCAAGTTTTTCTCTTATTTTCTTCATATAATATGAACCATTTTTATTTAAATATCCATCAGTAGTGCTCGGACTACTGATTTAATGAATATGCCTAAGTAAAATGGTTTTCCAGGAAGGTATAAATTACCAATACTGACTCAATAAAAAACAGATGCTATTTTTGAGTGGTAAGTGTTCCCCAGAGGCCTCCGTGTTAAAGCTTTGTTCCCTGGGGCGGTGCTACAGGGAAGCGGTGGAGCCTTTACAAGGTGGGCCTAGTGAGAGACCCACAGGTCACTGGGAGTGTGCCCCTGAAGGGGACCCTGGGACCTGCCCCTTCCTCTTTCTGTTTTGCTTCCTGCCCATAAGAGGACTCTATCATGCCACTTGCTCCTACCATAATGCGCTGCCTCACCACAAGCCCTAAACAATGGTGCCAATCAATAGTGGACTAGAATCTCCTAAACTGTGAGCCAAAATGAAACTCTTTCCTTCACAAGTTTATTATCAGGTACTTTGTTGTAGTGATAGAAAGATAACTAACAGCAGACAATTCGAATAAACTAGAAACCACTGGAGAAACTGAAAACAGTGATTAGAGATCTACTGATAGAGACAGAACAACGCCCCGAAATTTTTGATATTCATGTATGGAGATGTCAATGCTTATCAAATTTGATTGCACATAAGAAAGTAAAATAATAATCATCATCATCATCCCTGAGGGCAAAACTTGTTTCTACAGAATTAAAACCTAACTAGTGAGTGGTAACTATATATGCGGCCAGGGGAGTTACACGGAAGGTGAACCTGAGTTTGAGCTAAATGTGAAACCAAAACAAGGGCTAAGTAGTCCTAGAGAAACCTCTCTCTTAAGAAGAACAAACACAACACTACAGACACAGTCTTTTTCATACTCTTTGTTTGAGAAAACTATACAACTTTGAGTCTTGCAGCGCATCAATCACAGTGTTCTGACTTTAGTAAAAGCTATTAAATATTGATGACCTTTCCTCCATTTCAGCACATCCAAGTGTGATTGGTGTCGTGGTCCCAAGTTTGGCGAAGGTTTTGGTATCATCCGATCCTGCAGTATTTTTGGAGCGTCACATCTTCCTATTATGTTTCATGTCTGTTCTTCTTCCTGTTATAGAGAATTAAAAGAAAGCAGTTTTATTTTTGAAGGTTTTTTTGGTGAAAAAATAGCTTTAAACATGGACTGGGTAAGTGAAAGAAAGCACAGTGATGTTTCATTCCTTCTGTAGATACCAGTGACGTTTGTGTGTTAGAAAGTCATGCCTTTGAGAGCACAGGTTCCTAATGGAAGACATCAGTGTCCTCATATATGGGTCTCTGTGTAATCGTAGCTCCTCATGAAAGTTTATGATTCTTATGAAATTGTGGCAGAAGAATTACTCTGGAAGAATTAGTCACATGCCTTTGAATTTCAATGAAGTTCCAGAAAACTTCTTTCAGAGTCCATTTATTATAGAAAGATAGCTGTTCAAATCCTTTGAAAAAGGATTGTTCCTTAGATCTGGTCTTTTCATGCATTCCTTTTAAATGATAAGGTAGAATTTCAAAGTCATCCCTGAGTTTTTGCTGTACATGGCTTCAACGTCATACACCTATGTACTCAGTATTTGTGAATTTCTGTGAAAATTCAGCTACTGGCAGCTATCTTAATTGTGGTTTGTGTTTGAGAATAAAATATTAATTCCAGCTGGTAGTTGCTTGAATTCATTTCTGGGCTCTTAAAAAAAAAGACAGGTACAATCACTTACAGTTACCTTGATCTCCTTCGCTTAAAGCTGAGATATGGAGCGTTAGCCTGGTTCCATACACTAGCACTACCTTTACCAAGGCCTCGAGTGATAACCCAACAAGAAAAAAGAACTCACAGAATTACACTGCAAAGAAACATGGATCTATAATAGAGCTTGAAGCTTTAAGGATTAATGTTTGGTATGAGGTAGGAAAAACAGCATTTTGATGTCACAATATTAGATGGCATAGGATTATTTAATGTATGGCATGTCTTTTATGTGCAGCTAACTTAAATCTAAAGCACTGCCAGTTAAACTTAATGAAATAAATTTATATGGCTCTCTTACCATAAAAGGACGTCAGATGTGCATGCCGGGCTTGTGTGCATCATTTAATAATATTTAAAGATAAAGTGATAAGGCAAAATAATTTTTGTGACTACTGAATTGATTAAATTTGGATACCTAACCAGGCATGGTGTTCCACATTTATAATTCCAGCACTCTGGAAGGCTGAGGCAGGAGGATCATAAGTTCAAGTCCAATCGGGGCAATTTAGTGAGACCCTTAAAAATAAATCTGAAATGTCCCTCAAAAGCTGCACATAACAAAAGCTTACTTCCCACCCTGTGGCACCATTGGTAGGTGAAATAGACTTTAAGAGGTGAGGCCTTGTGAAAGGAAGCTAAGTCACTGGGGGAGTACCTTTGAAGGGAATATTGGAACCCTGCCTTTTTCCTGCTTATTTGCCTTTGGCTGCAGGCTGCTATAAGATAAACAGATCTTCTCTGCCTTGCTCTCCTACCCAGTTTACTGTGTGGCCACAGGCCCAAGTGGCCATGGACTGAAACTTCTGAAAACTGTAAGCCAAAAACAAAATTGCTTCCTTTTAAGTTTATTTTCTCAGGTATTTCTCATGGCAACAAAAAGTTAACTATGCCTGACTGTGGTTCCAAAGCCTTTGGAATAAATTTATGAGAATTTGGAATATCTGGAAAAGCCAACTAGAGAACACAATAAGCAGAGATTAAGAGACCATTCTGGAGAAGGTTCAGACAGCTAGGATCATAAAATTTGGTAAAAAGGACTCTATTGGGCATTGAACTAGAGGCCATTCATGCTACACTTTGGCAAAGAATTTGTGTACATTCTATCTATTCGCTGAGACTTTGTGTGAGGCAAAATTTATAGACTAGTTTATCTGTAGGAAAACACTAGTTTATCTGGAGGAAAAAATTTCTAGACAGCACAACGTTCACATTGCAGCATGAGTATTACTGAATGCTTTTAGCCAGATTTACAAGGAGAATTGGAATTATAAAAGTAAAGTGGAAAGAATTTTAGAAGTTGTGTTTTCACCAGAAAAAGAGATCACTTGAAGTTGTGGTCAAGGAGAGTAGCACCATTAAAAAGGAGCTAAGCCCTTTGCACTGGGAAAATAGGAGAGATATATCCAGGGGAGCTCAGACCCCATTGGTGGTAGGCTCAACTGTGTAAAAATGTGACTCTGTCTACTGAGAAGATTGAAAAATGCTACGTGGTATCAATGCTGCTGGAGATAATGAAGTGGGGGTGTGGAAGGACCAATGCTCGACCAGGGTAGCCCACATCCTCCAGCCTCAGCTGGTGGAGCAGCAATGAAGTTTCCAGCTAGCACTTGCCCAGGGCCTCTGCTTCCTGTGGGTTCAGGAGGTTAGGGGCTGAAGTCTGGAATTTCTTGCACAGGAAGGCCAGATGACAGGCCGTTCTACAGTGGTAAATACAGCCTCTTCAGGCCAACCCTCCCCTTCCACTGCTGCTCCATCTCACCCAAACTTTTCTCTCCTCCCATTTCTCGGCAGTGCAGGTTCTTGCCTAACCGAAAAGCCTCAGCGGACTTCACATTTATTCATTGATCTCTTCTAGGAAATGGAAAACTCACCTTGGCAGCCATCATGTGATGCGGGGTGGGAGGTAAGGGGATGGGAGTTGATTCTTTCTTCTCCAAGAACCCAGATTCAGGGCCCTCACTTCCCAGGAGGTAAAGAAAAGCAGAGATCAGATAACTTGCACGCAAACTTTGTAGCTCACTACCTGACACAGAGCAGGGACTCAGAAAGGGTAGCTCTTATTTTTAATGTCAAACTTCATGTCTGCTCAGACCAAGCTCGATTCAGTCTTTTCCTACAAAATGACTGCCTGCAAGCTTGCTTGTTTGTTTAACAAATAGATTTTAAACAAATATTTCTTTAATGATTTCTATGGTATTTATATTATAAACACAATGACCTTTCCAAATGATTGAATGTTAGTTGATGATCTCTGATTTTTTTCATTTGTTGTTCTCATAACATTTGGGGAATATAGGAGAATGAAGAGACTAATAAAATTGATTCTTTCTTTTATTTTCTCCGACTTGTGCTTAGTTAAGCATTTCTAATCTTTAGATGAGATTCCTCTGGCTACTTAACACTGTAAATGTTCCAAATGCAACTAATCTCAGGAATCTATACATCTACAAATCAAGACTGCCAACTCATTTCGACTGCTTAGCCAATCTTTTCTTGCATGCTAAGGAGTTCTATTTTCCACCAATAAGAAATGCTGTACAGTTGGTCAAAAAATGGTTGTTGGAGGACATATGTAGTGGGGCTCATAGGAAAAGCCCTATTCTTGCATACCTGTTGGGAGACCTAGGGATTAAGTGTTTTGTAAGTGGAAAAAAGAAAAGAAATAATATTCGTATTAACTGTTGAGTAAAATTTTCAAATTAGTATCACCAAGGTCTCACCAATTTTGTCAGTTAAGTTCAATCCTAGGCCCTTTCGGAAAACATGGAGCGTGTAATGTCCTACAGCAGAGACATTAGGCTGTAGTGGCACACAGATGCAGCACAGAGCCAACTCTTGGGACTTAGAAGACTTCCTAAGGGTTGCCAATCAAGCCTCTAATTACACTGTGGAAGGCTGAGGCAGGAGAATCACAAGTTTGAGCCAGCTTCAGATACATAATGAGACCCTGTCTCAAACAAACAAAAACAACAAAAACATAGCATGCTAAGCAGTCAAGGAGTCAAAGAAAGGTTTTCAGAATAGAATAATGTAATAAATATGGATCCTACATAGATTATTCTGGCAGATTTACCGAGGAAATTCTGAGACGATGCTAAAATTTCTAACCAAGCAGGAGAGTAGTAGTGTGAAAAATTTTTAATAAATTATAGAATATCAAATTGTTGAACATGAGGGAGAGAAAGGAGTCTCCAGGATGATTCCCCTGATTTGTATTTTATGGGAGAAAAAATATGAACAAATTTCTTTTCATCAATTCATCAAAGTCTGTAGCAGTCATTTTTATAAAATAGTTTGCAGTACTGATATTATAAACTGCATGCTTTTTAAATTCACGTTGCAGTCTCTTCTGGACACAAAAGGAAAGTTGAAGGTAATTTATATAAATGTGACATATTAAAGACTTTATGTTTATCTAATAAGAGTGATCATTCTCTTTATAAAAGGATTTTGTTAGGAAATTAATCTTCATATGATATCTTTCAATTGTTATGCATGAATTGATTAATGCTCCTTAGAAACATGTCTATTTTCTTTTTTAATTTTTACATTTTTTTTCAAAAAGTTTTATTTTTGTCAGTGCATGTCACAGTACATAATGACAGTTCCTCACAGTGATTGGTACATCTTAGTTCTTTGTTCATGCCTTTCCCCTTTACTCCTCAGTAACTCCATCTCTTGTTCCCCTGCATATTTGCAAAAGATCTAACTCCCTGTGTCCTGTTATCAATTTTTTATTTTGTTCTTTAATTTTTTTATATTTTGGATTTCTTATACAAGAGAAACCACACACTATTTAAACTTGTCTGTGTGATTTATTTCACTTAACATTATTGTCTCAAGGTACACCCATTTACTTCATGGCAAAGTGGTACTCCATTATGTATAAATACTACATTTTCTTTATCCATTAACTTTTCAATGGACATGCAGCCCACTTCCAAGATTTAGCTATGAATTTGCTGCTATAAACATGGATATGCATGTATCATTGTAAAACAATGTCTTTAATTCTTTCAGGTTGTTATGAAAAGGGGAATAACTGAGTTAAATGGAATTTTGATTTTTAGTTTGACTCTCCCATACTGATTTTCATTGTGATTGCACTACTTTATATTCTCACCAACAATATAGCAGGGTCACACACACACACAGCCTCACCAGCATTTGTTATTATTTGATTTTGGGGGGAATGCTGGAAATTGAACTCACGACCTTGTGCTTGCTAGGCAGGTGTTTATGCCACTGAACTATACCCCCACTTCTATTATTTGATTTCGGAATGATAGCCGTTCTTTCTGGAATAAGAAGAGCTCTCAGTGTTGTTTTAGTTTGCATTTCTCTAATGACCAGCAATGTTGAATATTTTCTCATGCATTTATTGGCTATTTGCAATTTTTCTGAGAAGTATTTTTCATTTTAGTTATCCATTTTCTGACTGGATCTTTTAGTTTGTTGTCTAGTTTTTTTTTTTTAATTTTTTATATATTCTAAATATTAGTCATCTGTCCGAGGTAGAGCTGGCAACAATTTTTTCCTATTCTATAGGTTGTCTCTGCACTTTGTATGGTTGTTTCCTTTACTGTGCAGAATCTTTTAATTTGAAATGGTCCCATTCATTGGTTATTGATGTTATTCCGTGTACAATTGGGGTTTTGTTCAGAAAATCCTTGCCTATGCCTATGTCTCCAAGAGTTGTACCTATTAATCTTCCAGCAGATTGTCTTTTAAAAATGTTTAGATCTTGGATCCATTTTGATTTTAGTTTAGTGCATAGTAAGAGATACAAGTCTAGATTCAATCTTCTGGATATGGATAGCCAGTCTTTCCAGCACCACTTATTAAAGAGTCTGTCTTTACTGAAGTATATGTTTTTGGTCCCTTTGTCAAAGATCAGATAGCTGAATTGCCTGGGTAAATTTTGCATCCTTTATTCTGATCCATGGACCCACAAGTCTGTTTTTGTACAAGTTTCATGCTGTTTTAATCTTCAGCTTTGCAATATAACTTGAAATCTAGAATCATGATGCCCTCTGCTTTGCTCTTGTTGTCCAGGATTTGTTTTTGCTATTTTGGGTATCTTCTGGTGCCACATGAATTTTAGGATTGTTTTCTCGAGTTCTGCAAAAGATCCAGTTGGTATTTGGATTGAAATTGCTTTATCTTTACATATCAGTTTTGGAAGTAATGGCCAATTGACAATATTGGTTCTGTCTAGGAACAAGGGACAGCTTTCCATTTTCTGATGTCCTCTTTGATCTCCTTTTACTGAGTACTGTAGTTTCCACTTTAGAAGTCTTTCACTTTCTTTGTTAGATTAGTTCTTAAATATTTAATTTTTCCTCATGCTATTGTGAATGGTAACCTTTTCCTAATTTCTTTTTTGATGGATTCATTATTGGTGTACAGGAACACTACTGATTTTTGTGTATTGATTTTGCATCCTATTTGTTATGACTTGTGTTTAGATGTCCCCTCAAAGCCTCATGCAGTCACAGGTGGGGCTTTTTCAGA